>JASSUY010044386.1:0-53448 GCA_032466535.1 Forpus xanthops
CCCTGCCTATGGCAGGGGGGCTGGAACTAGATGATCTTAAGGTCCTTTCCAACCCTAACTATTCTATATTCTATCTATTGAAACAAGTTGATATAATATGTTGATATAACTGTTGAAATAAGAATAAAAGAAGGTGAAAAGAGGAAGAGGAAATATTTTCTGAGGTGTTTTGTTTAATGCTTTAATGTTTCGGCAAAGCTACGTGGAGTTTCTTTGGTTTTCCACTCTTTCCCAACCCATGGTTTTGTATCCCCTTAGTGCTTTCACTGCTTAAAGAAATCCCAGATGCAAACAGCTGGTAACATAATGTATCTGAATAAAGTGAAGCTCTTAAATGCAGCACATGATGGTTGCCTGATTGCAAGGCTTTTCATGAACATCACCTGCAGAAAAGGAAGAGGGAAAGCACATCGATTTCACATCCGCTTGTCCCCAGCAGTTCTGTTTATCAGCAACTTGGCTGCCAAAGACCACAATCGTGTTCATATTTTGGTGAGGCAGTGTGTGAGTACACAGCAAGGCGTGTGCTGCATTTCTTTAGTGCCACCTTATTTCTGTACCTCTCAGTGGTTTGAAGGTTCATGCCATAGGCTAATGACCCCAGTTGGTGGCCTGCAGGCTGCTTCTACCTAGACTTCCCCGCACAAGAGAGGGTGAAGAGGTGCTACAGGAGCTGGAAAGCCTTGGTGGGGAGAAATAGACCCAACACTGGCCCCTGCTCGCAACCCCAGGTATCAACACAGATGATGAAGGAACTTCTGACTTTGCCTTAGCTGATAGCTTGAAGCTCAGTATGTGTCTGGAGATGTATGGGACCACAATGTTTTGGGCTTTTCACTTCCCTTACAAACAAATGATGCTTTGCAAGAGAAAAGAAGATAGAAGACAGACTTCCTGCCTGATACAAGCTAAAATATGGATGGTCCTGCCCTCCCTCCTTTCTGTTTCATTATTCCACCAGGTGTCTGCAGCCTACACTATGTGCTTTTTTGCATCATCAGATCAATACAAACTCTGCTAGTTTGTCAGAGCAAGAAATGAGAACATTTCAAAGCACAGTGAGAAGGAACTGATTTAACACAGTCTGTCTGGGTGAAAGATGCTGCTTTGCACATTGGCTGATCTGTGTTATCTGCTGCTCTGCAACGGATGGGGCTGTGGCCAGGTCTTGGGCAATGAATCAGAGAGCTCTTCTACTTCCCTATGTAACCAGAGAAGGGAAATCAACACCAAAGCACTATGGATGGGAATGTGGGAGCAAAAGGTCACCAAGCATAAGCTGGCCTGCACCAGAGTTTGGATGGAGGATGACTACAAGTAATGAATCAAGATTCTCCTCTCCCAAGGCTCCTACCCAGAGAAGGATGGGGGGAGATGATAACTAAGAGGCACAAAAGCATGGCTTTGCTTCACTTTGTATGCAAAGAGACAAGAAGCAATGGTTGAGCAGAGCTGTTGACAGAGGAGAAGGACACTTGATATGGCAGGGAAGCAAGGGAGCTTGCCCTTGATCAAGTCCTGGGTTTCACTAAGAGCTCAATGGGTGTTTTCCTGTACAAAAACAGCCTCCCAGTTTCCTTCTGGAAAGCAAGAGCCCTCCACCCTAGCTCCAGAAAGTAAAAAGTCAAGCGTCTATTTCAACCTACCAGCTTAAATGCCCTTGATACTTAAAGTAGAGAGAACTTTCAGACATTTCAAGTTAAGGCAGCTCCTGGGTGAGCTCCATAGTTATGCCTGCTGCTTGCTCAGCCGGGATGCTGTATCCACATCAATCTCCCAGATTACCCATGCTTCTCAGGACGTGTGAAGAGGTGGGACTGTGTTACACACTCCTGAGTGCTAACAGTTCATCCATATGGCAGGGAGCCGCACACGCTGGTTGTGAATATGGGCCACGTGCACTTCATGGGCCAGGCTCATCACGAACTCAGATGGAGATTATGCACCAAAATCAGAACAGATTTTATTCTTTTTTTTCCCAAAGCAGCTGAGATCCTCACATTTTTCTGACAAATCTGCTGCTTCTCTCAGTGCCTGCACATGCAGCGTGACCCTGAGTGCCTGAAGAGCTCAACACAAGTGCTTTCAAACAGCTCTGTCATTTATATACACTAGTGTGTAGACTATGGATAATGTATCTTCAATACTCAAACACAGGCAGTGCTTGTAAGGCACCCGTAGACCCGGAGCAGTGTGTTTGTGTGGATGAGTAAGGCATGCTTGCTTTCTCTGCTCTTTGGCTTCTGCACCTCGAGGATGGGAACACTGGTGCTGACTTCCTTTGCGGAACTTCAGTAACAAGAAGATCTGACACACATACTTGTTCAATCTAATACAGGGGTGTTACAGAAGGCAAACCTCTCTGGTGGTTACCCATGACATCTTAGGAAATGTGGATGTTTTTCTCAAGGAAAGGACGTTTTAGTCACTTTTATCACAAAACTAAATCTCTTTGGAGGCTCCTACCCAAATATTTACACAATGGGTTTCCTAGGGAAGGCCTGCTGGCGGTTGTTTTAATCCATGTCATGACTGCCCTCCTTTCTATCCCTGTTCGCTGTAAAATTGTCTCAGAGAATCCTATAAACTCTCTGTGACACAACCCGAAAACCCACACCATGCTCAGCTTATCCCCATGTGCCTGTCACTTCATCACTGAGTTATCAGCAACTACCCACACAACTGCTCCATCCAACACAAACAGAGAAGGCGATGGGAGGAAACAGCTCCAAAGGGAACCTTTCCCTTTCAAAACCAAAAATCCCTCCTGGTGAATGCACTGTCACACTGAATAACTCAGAGGCACCAAATGTAAATGCTGTTTACAATGACAGTCCTATAAATATCTGCAACACATTTCATTAGCTGGCGACTGCAGGAATAGAGGACTATAGTGTATTCTTCCATGACTCAAATCAGAAATGGTAATTGGAGGCAGACTATTTCCTAAATGCTCACTGCCTGTATAGGAGGCAATCACTGTGCTGAATGCACAAAACTCCGTGGTGCTTTGCCTGAGTTTGGACAGACCCACTGAAAGCAGATAGCAAGAGATGACAGCACACCGATTACAGTAAACTATTAGATTAAACATCCTGCTCCCACTTGACTGCTTCTTACTGCCTTCTCATCCTTGCAACTCCTAAGCTTGTAGGAGGGGACACAAAGGGAGGAAAAGTGGTGCGGGTTTGATGTCTGCAAAGTTTACTTATGAATTGGAGCTGGTTTTGACTGACCATGCTCCTTTGCATGCCTGCATTCATCTCTCATCTCCTGTCCCACTTTTCAGTATCCTGAAGGAATGGACTATCTTTCTTTCTTATGCCATGTGTTCACAGAGCATCCTCCTCAGTTGCTGGTCTGCACTTAATAAATAATAGTGATGGTGACTCTTCATCAGAATGAACCATATCGAGGCAAGCTGGTTTCTACCTGAGCCTTGCTGCTTGGAGTTCTAAGGATGGGGAGATGATCAGGATAAACTGTTGCTTTTGAACACAGTGCTTATTTCTACCATTTATTTCCATGAGTCTTTCCTCAACCAACAATGGGAAGTCTGGTTTGTAATGTTATTCTTGAGAGGGAGAAAAGTCACCTTAATTTGGCACAAGGCTCCAGGCATAGGAAAAAAGATCTATATAGCCTGCCCTGTCTGTAAAGGTCAGCAGCACAGTCCACATACCATGGGCTGAGCTTTCTGGAATAAGACAAGAATTTAATACCAGTGTTTCTCACTACAATGCGAAGGAACCCATTAGACACCACTTCTGCCATTCAATTTTATTCATGTGATGATTTCAGATTGGAAAGGCTATTTGGTGCTCTGGAGCAGAAGAGGTTAGCTGTAAGTTTTTTTCCCTAGCAAAAGTGTCCCACCCATATCCTCAGGCATCTGCCATCTTCTAGCAGTACTTTTGTAGGAGAATGAAGATGTTGCATATTCAAGGAAACAGGAACATCTTTTTCAGTATTCCCTTTCAAAGGAACTTGGATGCAAGCGGAACTGTGGAGCTGAAAAGATGGACCCAGGAAAGATGCTATAGATGTGGATAATAGCAACACAAAGAGAAGTAGCTGATGGCTGATGGCCATCTGTATAACCAGACTTCACCTTTTAATGAAAAGTGTGTTTCCCTGTTAAGGAAATGCTCTGAGGCTCTATAAAATACACACACAATCCATAGGTGGATTGAGGGGCCAGAAAGTTTAGGTCAATAGTGATGCATCATCTCCCACAGGTTTAGTAGGACTGGAGGAACATGCATCATGTGCAAGGCCTTTGGCTTTCCCTGAAAGCCTCTTAATCTTATCCTTCGAAAAATCAATGTCCTTATCCATGGACTAGGGAATGGAGATGACATAGCTGAAACCATGGTTACAGATACAGCTCTTCACAGCCTCTCCTATCCTGCAGGAAGGGAGCGCTGCCATCCCTTGGAAGAGCTTGACGTTACCCATAGCAAGGGGGATCTGCACAGGACGTTTGTAAGAGGGGCTGCTTAAAGCGATGCGAACACTTCTGCAAATACTTATTTGTCAGGAGAGTTAAAAATCAGCCTCAGCAATTAGAAAGCAAGAGTTCTCCTCTAGGAGAGGGGTGGGACGGTGTCAGCTGTGTTGTTACACTGTGAAAGGCGTGACCCAGCCATTGTGTGGGTGCCAATGGGGAGTGATGGGATAAAAATGAAGGCAAACTAAAGGCTGAGTGACCTGGTGACTTCCCTGTTTTGTCTTAAGAGCTGACAAAAGAGTTCCTGGCCTGCCCAGGGGCTTCTCGCCTCCTCCGTGCAGCACTTTCCAGCCTTGCTCAGGCTCCAGCATCACCCGGGGACATCTGCACAGGTTATTTCTCATGCTTCCTCTAAAGAGTGCTCAGCACAATCATTCTGATTCAGCAAAGCACATAGCTGTTTCCATAAATCCCTTTTATTTCAGTGTGACATAAGCAAGTGTTTAAGTGGCTTACTGTATCAGAGCTGAAATGAAAAACCATCTCCTATGCTCTTAAGTCCATTTACAACATCAAGCAATAACTCTCAGGCGAACTTTAAAGCTGGGAATGCCGTGTCTTAACCTCAAAACACTCGGTGCTTGAGCCACATAGTTAGAATTAAACCTAATTCCAATGCTGGATTTTAGACCAAGCAGGGTATTACCCGACAGACACCTAAATCACTGCTCTGAGAGCAGCCAGCCTTGGAGGCCTGATTTCAGTTATATCCTGAGATAAGAAAGTCCTTTCCTGGACAGGCCACCTTCCTCACTAGGATGGAGGTTGTGCTGGTTCATGTCACGTATTGTTTTCTTTCTTACAAATAACACAGATCCTAATCTTTTCAAGCACAAAATGCAGCAGAACATCTCGCACCCTCCTTGCTGCCTTCTGATGTTGGTGCAGGAGGAGAGGGCATTCCCAGTGCATACTTTTCACTACATTTAAGTCTTTTGCCCTCATAACTCTTTCCATTCCCTTTCTTGTCCAGAAAACAAACCAGTTACCAGCTTAAAAACATATCAGCTTCCAAGCATTATCCTCACTATTACAAGGAGTGGAAAGTGCGGAGATTTGATATGGGTGGTCAGAGCATCCTTGGAGCCTGGAGCTGAGGCTAACCACAGGAAGGTGACACACTTCCAGTATTATTTGTTATTCCCACTGGCCACAGATGTCTTAAACCCAACAGGTTTCCAACTTCTTCTGTAGTGTCTTGATAAACCTTGACTCAGCTGGTCAGTTGTGCAGGTGGTTCAACATGGACACCAGCTTCCGGCCAATGTTTTTAGGACAAGAAGAGGCCAGAGCTCTTAAAACCTTGCTTCAAACTGGGATCATGTAGCTGTCTTACCCACTTTTGCCTGGGCATCCTACCAGAAGTAGGAGTGGCTAGGGCAGCCTATGGCCTCATCCCACCTTATGGACCTTAGAAGGATTCATGCATATGTCAAAGAAAAGCCTAAAGGCTGAAAATGTGCCACCATCAATCAGTTAAAAAGCATAGCAAAAACTTAGCCCCCCTCACCCCTATGTTAGTAAGACCACAGGTAGACAATTTTCCTTGCTGTCAGCTTCCCAGATAACACCCAAGATAACTGCCCAGGATGTCAGCTGCTCCTGAGCTAATTCAGCTCAGCCAAACTGTGTGAAGAACATCTTTATTTTGTGAGGTTTTCTCTTTTTTCCTGACAGGTGAACTCATTTTCTAGATAATAATCACCTTAAGACAAGTTCTGTAGTTTCATCCCAGGTTTGCACATTATATACAAGGACTATGACACAGCATTTGGGTTGCTCATCCCTAATGCAGCCTAAAGGAATAAATATCAGTGACAGAAGTGAAATGGGATGCTCAGAGGGAAAGAAGATACAGGATCTCTGGTATCTTAGCACTAGGACAAGCAGCGTGGTCCTGGGACAAGGTACTTCATCAACTGTCGGGCACAGATGTGCTTCAAGAAACCCACAATATATACTGGGAGGGTCTCATGTCCCCCTGAAGAGCTCTGTATTTATGCTGTGCAAACATCCATTCACTTTGCACAAAGGACACTGCATTTTCTAAGGGAAAAGGATTTGGACTATCTGATAGGACAACCCTTTATCAGTGATGGGCTCCACAGCCTTTTATGTCACATCAATTTCTCTGCAGGGACTCTTGGTCACCTTCTGGTTCATTCCCTACTCTGTAGGGTGGCAAGCACCATAAGTCCTCATCATGAGAACGATCATGTGGCACTAAGGTACATAGCAATAAATAAGTATTATTGCTTTTCCCAAAGATGCTAACATGTCTGTTACTCTCTCCTACATCTGACCTTTTTATTTCCGTGTACACATACATAAAAGTGTAATCTTTTTTTGTGCAGTTTCACACTTCAAACATGGTATATTTTCAGCAAACTCTTGCAAATATCACTCATTTGTGCATGCAGACAGGGTGGTAATTATATGAGAGCATCCAAGTCTTCTGGGAAAACACTTGCAGGAGGTTTGGTTTAGTTATAGAGAAGAGGACAATTTATTTTCTACTGAAACCAGTGTGAGTTGCTGGAGGTAAAAAAATCAATGTAGGTTCATAAGCAGATGACCAAAGTGACCCAAGGCAGTGGAAGCAGCAGTATGTGTGAAATATTTGTAAAGGACAAATTAAGATATATGGCTCAGTGTTCTTTAAGCACTCATTGAGTGTTTTGTATCTACTGTACCACCAAGCATTTGGAGGTGTGAGCAGTGATTGCCCTGATCAATGGAGCCAAGATACTGGGCAGTGCATCACTCAGCTATTCTGTAACAGAGCAGGTCAATAGATAGCACTGAACAGTGGTATATATAACACATAATAGAAAATGCACTTGCAAAAGTCATTCCAAATGTGGAAAACTCCCAAAGTAAAATGTTAATGTATACACAGAGTGTGGTTTTGTTTCGGTTTTGTTTTTTATCTTCTTGTTTTAAATAACACTCTAAGAACTGATATGTTTGCAGTGGAAATGCAGCCACCACTAATCATTGGGTTTGACACACATTAGGCATTGAAAGCTAGGGCTGTGGCTGATGCCCTGGCTGGGCAGTGAGCAGCAGTTCTGCCTGATGACATTGCTGCCGCTGGGTGGACATCATCCCCGACAGGGTTTCATAGGGAGGACAGGATGAGGTGCAGAGCACACTCAGATGACAAGCAGCTGACTCATCCCCAGAGATGCAGGTGTTGTCAGAAATGAGTCCTGCCTGCAGAAGTCTGGTTTGGCCATTTCTGTTCCTGCTTCATCCTTGTAGAATCACAAAATGTTTTGGGTTGGAAAGGACCTTAGGATCATCCAATTCCAACACCCTGCCATGGGCAGGGACACCTCACACTAGTCTAGGCTGCTTTAAGCCCTGTAAAACCTGGCCTTGAATGCTGCTAGGGATGGGACAGCCACAGCTTCTCTGGGCACCCTGTGCCAGTACCTTAGCACCCTCACAGGAAGAACTTCTGCCTTATATTTAACCTGAACTTCCCCTGTTTCAGTTTAAACCCATCACCCCTTGCCCTATCACTACAGTCCCTGATGAAGAACTCTTCTCCAGCATCCTTGTAGCCCCTTTCAGACACTGGAATCTGCTCTGAGGTCCCCACACAGATTCTCTTCTCCAGGCTGATCAGCCCCAGTTCTCTGAGCCTGCCCTCATATCTGTGCCGAGCAGGGCAGAGCTGCTGCTAGAGGACAGGGACATGCTCTGCCTGCACATCTAGATAGCTGAGGAGTATGAAGGGGTCCCACCTGCCTGCTCATGTCCTGATAGCTCCTGATGCAGAGCAATTGTGCATCTGGTGAGGACTAGAGCTAAGAGCAGCCTCACTTGGGCTGGAGCAGGGAAAACTGCCTCCAAGACACACAGCCTGTGTTTTTATACTCCCATTTATCTTCTGAGTAATGCCATGATGTTGTTTCACCTGTACTGAGGATGCTTTAGCTATTGGTGCAGCAAAACTGTGTCCTGTCTGCATCAGGGCACCTCAGAACATAATAAACATAGGCATCTTCTAACCTCTGCACAGGAGGAACCTGGAATAAATGCTTTGACTTGAGCCTGTCTTTGTACCAGATGATTCTGCCTTTTCAAAGCCAGGGAAGGATGTTCCTTTCTAGAAGAAAGCAAGCCAGCTCTTTAGTACTGTGCAGAATCGATGCAGAAGAGTAAAGGATGGGAAGTGAAGAGGGAGCAGCTTGATGCAATGTCTGCAAACTCAGCAGCTGGATCCGATACCCCTCAGTTCTAAGGTCCTAGGATTCAATACTCATTCTGGAGCAGCCTTCAAGTACATAGTCAGCTGTGTCTGTGAGAAAGGACTGAGAAAGTGAAGACACTTTCCAGTACCTTTAGATTTGCATATTCCCCCCCGAATTACCATTGGCATCCCCAGAGCACTTCAGAAGTTCCAAATCGCGGAACACCCTGCAAGTTACCTTCCAAATTGACTTTCCAGCATGCTTGCATGACGGTATGTGTGCACAAAGGAAGCACTGCATCTGATTACACATACCCTAAATCATCCATGTCCCCTTGAGTGCCTCATTTCACTGGGAAATGAATGTGTCTGCTGGTCCGTAAGCGCACACATGGCAGCCACGTGTTCAGATGATGGGCATCTTCGCAATCCCCTAGCTGGGGATAGCCTGGAGAGATGCTGAGCAAAGACAAAACTGGTTTTAAAGGTGGAAAGAGCTCCATCCTTGTTCCCCTCTCCAGGACAGGTCAGCTCCAGTATTGCACTGCTTTTCCAAGCTGCTCACTTGAAGTCGCAGCTTTTCACCCCTGTCTTGTCCTGCATAAACCCTGTGTGAAGGCAGCAGGATCAGACTGTGGCTGCTCCTCTATCTATGCAAAGCACTTCCCGGTGTGAAATAGCTCAGCTTGGATGGATGGGATGCCAACAGTGCCTGCAGCCTGTGTGGTACAGCTGCAGCCACGTTCGGTCCCACGTGGACAGGAAACCCAAACAAGGGTGGGTTTATTTTGGTTGGGAGATGTGGGAACTTCTAAGAAGAGAAGAAAATATATAATCTAAATGCAGAGCGGGTTGGCAAGCCCCAGAGCCATTGTCAGCGTGCAACGTGTTACATACAGACATGTACACAAAGGATTTCTGTAGCCAAAATGGGAATATCGACCTCTTTTTGTTTGTAGCTGCCTAGATTTGCAGTGGGCCCTTTTACAGTGAATTTGAGTAAAAAAAAGGGTTACTTGTATCCCTTTTTAACGCCCTCCAGGGCTTTTCCCAAAGATTATTATACTAGTAATCATATGCATCACATCGCATCGCAACAGTGCAAATACAGGTTGAAAAGAGTGCTTTGCTAGTCATCACTAGTGATCTTTTCTCGAGGGTAGGACACAGCAACTGTTTAACACCACATGAAAATGCCCCACAGAAGCTCAGGACAAGAGCAGAAGGATGGTGTATCTGTTAAGAAGGGAACAAGAGGGGGCTCTAGGCAAGAGCATTGTGCACTGGAAATCAGATGGTCCCTGTTCCAGCTTTGCACTTTAAAGCCAAGCAAAAGCTGAAGTCCTACCCCATCCCATGGAGATACACCAGGGCTATGTGGCACTACACATGGGGCCACATAGAAGTATAACACAGCCATGTTAGACAGCCCACTAAAGCCTAAGATAGGCAAGGAATAAACCTTCAGACTCCATGGACCTGCAAGTAGGTGGAGCGCAAAGGTGACTTGGAGCAGAGTGATGCAGGATCAAACCTTACATGTCTGCAATTCATCAGCATGAAAGTGCTCCCAGAAGCTTGTACCTGATCAAATATCTGTCTGGGATCTCATCTCAGTGTCAGATCAGAGAGAAAAGCAAAGTTGCTTTTGGTTCTTTATGGGATTCATCTCCAATACTTAGAAGACAGGGGCTCCAACTCATTATGCAGCCACAGAACACTGCTTTGTGGCTTTTTAGGAAATGGCACATATTGATATTTACAGGAGGGATGGGGATTAATTTATTAAAATTATAGGAGAAGGAGAAATATTGGAGGCCATGTTGGGCAATCCACTGCAGGTTTAAGGGCCTGGGAAAGGCTGGGACAAACTGAGATATGGACCTGGAGATTAGCACATTGCTGAGTGACCTTGGGATCCTGCTGTGCACACAAGCACAGAGCATCCTGCAGTGAAGTATGGGGACCCTGAGGTAACACTGTCACCTACTTTTACCGCTCTCCCCACAGCACTGCCTCCCCCCAGGTCCCCAAGAAATAGGGCATCTGTGGGATGGCTCCAAGCTAGATGGAGATTTTAAGTGCAACTTCAAACCTAGAGTGCTTGAATGAAACAGTGATCCCAGTATCCAGACTACTCCTGTACAGTTCACAAGAAGTAGGTCACACGGTGCCTTACTGCATATTCAGGGGACAGCACTGAGCCCTGACCCAAAATCTGCTTGGTGTTGCATCAACACACTCCTTTTATACCTTCTCTGTGTCTCTTCTCCCTCTTGCAATGCATGACCTTTTCTTCTCCCTTGCAGTCCTAGCAAAACGGGGCTTGAGAATTCAGCCCCTCTCCAGCCTCTTTCAAATTCTCTTTAATACAGCTTTTTCTCCCTCACCACACCATGCAGTTTGCCTTTGCTCTCTGCTAAGCTGCATTCAAACCTGTTGTTATTCACAGAGCAAGCAATGGTAGCAATAAAGGTGACTGTGATTACCTGTAATACCTGGGACTAGACTCTGTGACTTGGGAAGTCTTTCGCAGTCTTACATCCCTACTAAAAACACTCAAGGCACTAACCAATGCTCTTGACTTGGTTAAACAGTCTGACATGATCTCTATGGAATCCCTCTGCACCAAGTGATGCTGCATTGCCGTATGGTCCCGAGTGACACAGTGCCCTGAACAGAGGTATCACCAAATACTGACTGGAATCATTAATGCAATAACCAGTTCAGACACGTGGCAATGGGAAAATCACAAATCACCTACCAGGAGAAATGAGTAGCTTGCCCCAAAGGGTTGCTATTGTATCTATGCTCAAACAATGGCATCTAGGCAAAAATAATGGTGGAGAACCCCTATTTCTAGCCTGGGTTAGAAATAAAATGTGTATAAGAATTAAATACTTACTTTACACGTGCATAAATCCACATGATACGCAACACTGGCACACTTACCCCTGCTGTGGGAATGGACTTGGATGGGGCCACTAGCAATGTAAAGGTTGACCAATTCCAACTCCTTTAGCCTGTTAGGTCACACAGTGCCAGCACCTTCAAAATAGTCACTTTCATGATAAGAAGCAATATATCCTTCGCTCCCCATGGCTTCTGCTAGAGCCACCCTTGCTCAGCAGCACAGTTGGGCTGCAGGACCTGCCCCATGAGCAGCTCTCCCTCCTGCAGCACAAGGTATGTCCCTGGATGACACTGATACTTACAACCACCTTAAGACCACTAATATCTGGAAGAGGACAAGAAACCAGTAACTACTGTGCTAGGAAGGTCAAGACAAGCAGGTCTGAGCCACCATACCAAGCTGGTGTCCCATTGCCTGGCCAGCATTACCATCATGGGTTCAAGTCAGTGTGTGGGCAGGAAAGCAGGCAGCAGCCTTCCTGTGGGCCCTCTGCCACCGTCGCAAGGAGAAAGAAGATCAATCTGACAGTTCTAGCTCCATCGAGATCTCTCTGGTGCCTGGCAGGCAATTCCAGGCAGGGAAAACAGCACAGACACTCATGCCATTAACAGCCACCTCCATGCATGGACAGTGGATACTCATCAGATCCCGAGGGCCAATATAGAGGGAGCGGGTCCAAGACACCCCAATGTCCAGCAAAGCCATGATTCAGCCCCTCTCGATAACCAAGGCACGGGGAAAGCCCAGCTCAGCCGTGCCCATGAAGTGCAGCACGCAGGCACAGCACCACACCCCCTTCCCAGCGTAAAGGGCTAGCAGTGCAGGGGTTTTTGTTCAGGGCAATGTCCTCAAATCCCGAACCAAGCCAACAAGCCAGGAGTTCGGCTTTTCCCTGTGGCCTGGCTTGCCTGGGAGAGGAGATTTGCGAGCTCACTCCCGCATCTGTGTGTGTTGCATTGCTAAACCGCTGCCAGAGCTATTATTAGAATCAATTGTCTCTCCTGGAAATTGAATATAGAGGCTGGAAGCAACTTTTCTCATGCCCTCCCCAGCAGCCAGCGGGCTAACAATGCTGCCAGAAACCCTCTGTACGGGAGCGTGTCTGCAAAGCTTGCAGAGAGATACACCCATACAGGCACAGTTTGGGGACAGAGAGATTTATTTGTCCTTTCTAGCCCTGAATCCGTAGCAACTTTTCCACCCCTGATTCAGGAAAAGGTGCATAGGGAAAAGGAAGAGCGAGGCAGGGGCTGTACCCCTTGCAAAGCCCCCCCCCCGTTCTGCATTAAACTTGCTGCAGCCATTTGGAAAGGGAAGGAGCAGTCCATCTTAGCAGTCAGTGGGGACAAGCATCCAGATTGGGGGGGGGGGGTTTGGAGAAGAAATCACAGCACCGGCTTCTCTGCCCCACACCCTCTCCTTCCCTCTAGTGCAATAACCCCCAGCCGCTGAGCTCGTCCCCATTCTTCTCCCATCAAATTCGGGATCCTGAGGTTTGGTTTTCCGTTTCGGAAAGGACAAGGGAAGCAGATGCTGCCCACATTTCTGCTGGAAATCAATGGAGGGAGGGGGGCGTGGAGCCTCCCGCACACTGCGGCTGGGCTTCCCCCGAGGGCCGGCTGGAAGGAGGGCCTCGGCCCACCTCGCCTCCGCAGACAAAGACCCCCGTTACCTTCTCCCGCTCCTTCGGCGGCCCCTCAGCTCCGAGCCCGGGACGAGAGCATCCCGCTGGATCGCCGGCAGGCCGTGGCTCAGCGCACCGCATCCATCGCCCGCCTCTCCGCGGCCCTTCCCTCCGCCCCGCAGCCGGCGCGCTCCCCGGGCGGTCCTAGGGCGGGCCCATGCTCCGCGCCGGGATGCTCTCGCCCCCCTTTCTTTCCCCTTCTTCCTCCCTCTCCCCGCCTGCCGGCCCCCGGAGCCCGGCGAGGCTCCGCGAAGCTGCGAGGCTGGAGCCGGGAAGGAAGGAGGAGGAGGAAGAAGGGAGGAGGAGGAGGAGGGAGGGAGGAGGAAGGCGGGAGGAGGGCAGCGAGAAGCAGTTGGCGCTGGGTCATGTGAAACAGATGAACCCGGCTCGGGCCTGCCAACATCTGGACTCCTCTTTGCCTCTGGGAGGAGGATGAAGGGATAGAAGGATGGAGGGAGAATTCATTGCCGCCTCGAACCACACCTTGCGGTGATAAGGGAGAGCAGCGGGGATGCTCCGAGTGCTCATGCAGCCCTGGCAGCGAGGAAGAGGAGGGCAGCAAGGGCCTGGGCACCCCTGGAACTGAGCAGACAGAGCAACTCCTGCCAGGTTGTGCCCTGGGAATGTGAACACTTTCCCAGGGAATGTGGTAGAAGGGTGCCTGGACATAAAGCATCTTTATATATTGCACTAACAGTAGCCCTTGTGCAAGGGTAGTACTATTAAATCAGACAAGAAGAACAGCATATGTGGGCCTCCATAAAGTGCTGAGTTTTTGGTTCAAACAAGCACAGTGCAAAGCACCCACACCGCAACACCTGCACTTAGAGCTCTGAGTTGCTGCTGCCACTGCTTCGCCTCCACACCAACATTTTTTTTCTGAAACTGGGGTCATTCCCATCAGGTAAAGCCCTGAGGTGTTGCTGTGCTATGCACTGGCCCAGAAGAAGTCTGCTTTGGGAGGGGAAGCGTGGAGGTGTGCTCTTCATCTGTTTTCAGTTGGCATTTGTATCACTGTGAAGATACTCATGGTGTGCTGAGGCTTACATGGGATATAGGAAACTTCCCCTTTGCCTTGTTGAAAGATGACAATTGCTCAGCCAACATGGTCATAGTGAATGAGCTGGGGATGCTTCTGAATTTTATCTGCTGTCAGATTGAAAGCCAAGACCATGACAGCATGGAGATGCCACCAGATTTGATGTCTTCTCCTCTGCAACTTGAATGGCCAAAGGTCTGCAAAGTGCTTTTGGGTATAATAGTCTAATACTAGAGCACAGGTCCCTCTCTTGTGTTTAAGGATGGAGACATTATAAAACTGGAGCTGTGTATGCTGCTACAGGCAGGCTTGCCAGTACAGCTCGCTCCACCCAAGGGGCTGGCTATGAGTAAGAGAATAAATATAGAGGCAGTTCTGGCCTCTGGCTGCACAGGGTTAAGAGCCAGCAGATGAGGTGGCCCAGTTCTGCTCTGGACATGGTCCAAAGGTCATGACACAGTGGCAAGGGGCAGCAATGTACCCGTCTCTGCTCTGGGAAAAGCAGGGGACCACAGCTACACTGCTAGGGTAAAGACTAGGTTTTTCTGGGTGCATCTAATCCATGTCTAGGTCCAGCCATTGAAGTACCCCCGAGGGGCAAACCATCAGAACACAAACCTCAGAACCTCCTGGAAATGCAAATCCATCATTTCAGATATGGGTAAAACTTCAAATTGCCTCCTAAATTCTGGTTTGCACTTCTCCTTCAGCAGATACCACAACACATCTAAAGCAGGTCCTACCATCTTCAGTGGAGATGGCAAAGAGGAACATGTATGCCTGAACCCCAGCAGAAGCCCTTCTGAGAACTAGCATTGAAACATCCCTCTTCAAGGCTGACTTTCGCTAAAACAGAAGAGGATGCTGCTTCAAAGGTGCACTCACAATGCAGGTGCCAGCTTGTTCTTGCTGCTCCATAAGAATATGCAGAGGCAATGGATTTTGCCCCAGAGGTAGGATGATCCTTCAACTAACAAAGCCTCAAGGCTATTTCCCCACCCATCACTTTGTGGCACATGTTGCCCATCCTCTCCTGGCAAGGTCTGCCTCGAAACCCAGAGCAGAGCCAGGGTGTGGTGCATCACTATTCAGCGGGTGATAAAAGAGCTCACCTGGTGGGTTTAATAAGCAACAACAGAGATTGGAAGCCTCTAATTGCAAAGTAATTTGTTTCATGCATAGAAGCAAAAACTGGGAAGTGAAGCTCTCTCTGCTGAGAATTGCAGTTTTCAGCTTTCAGTGCAGGTGTGCGGAGTTTCAGTAGATATAGCTTCAAATTATGGGCTTTTTGCAACAGTCCAATCTCCTCCCTTGGCACAAAACAGTCATGGGTGTGGACTGGTCTGGAGACAGCAGGAAAGCATCCTTTATCACACTTCATGTTATGGTGGAATTATCTACCAGAGGTGCTCAAAGAGCATCCCATCACTGTGTGATCATAATGGTGTCCTTTGGGGTATCAGTTGGTTTATGCCACAGGGAAAAGCTGGAGTCACAGATCAATCAGTTGACATATATCATGTCATGGAAGCTGTCTGGGGCAGAAATGGAAGGGGAAATCCTCCATTTCCCATGCGCAGTGGTTCATCACCTCTGCAGCCTTTAAGACCCATCATGCAGAAAGACAGCTGGATCTTTGTACCTGGGAAGCCACAAGGAGCATCCTCCTCAGGTCCCTTGTAAGGACATACATTTCCTACCCATCCAGGATCACATGCACAACACCCGGCCAAAAGGAATTTCAATAGGGCTTGGTCCATTTCCTGCAGTGGTGGGAGACATTCCTGCTACATTTCCTTAACCCTCCAATTCATGATGCAACATTTGTAATAAAAATAAATTACCCTAAGTAATTTATTACCAGGAGCCTGATGGAGCTAACAAAGAACTCAGAAATGGGGACTCTTTCTTGTAACGTGGGAATTGGAACACTGTCCCTGTCAAGAGTGCTTATGAAAGCTCAACCAGAAAGAGCTCCTTTCCCCCAGAACTGGACAAAGAATTTGCTCCAGATCTTCTGTTCATCACAGTAGCAGCGTGGTGCCCTGAGCTACAGGCACAGCGGGGTGAAAGAGATGGTCGGTGGAGGGTTCAGACCAACATTTGCAGACAATTTGGGGTCTGTCAGGAGAGAGGAACATAAGCTCCCAAAGCGTCTGCAGACATCAACAAGAAAACCTGTCCAGGGTGGAAAAGTAGAAAATGCCTCCCAGGGGAAAACTGTGCTTTTGGGATCTTTCCTTCGTTCCAGCCTTGCCTATTTCAGGTAAATCAGTGAGCAGGGACAGCAGAGATTGTTTAAGAACCTCCTGAATGAAGAGCAACTGTTGTCTGCAGTAACACAGCATCACTTGCAAAGCTCTGCAGCCACAGCTAACTGAGCCTTGCAGCACGCCCATGATGCTAGAGTGAGCTGCCAGCCTCATTTCATGGGGAGGCAGAGACACGAACCCACGATAGCACTAAGGGTATTTCAATGTGTAGGAAATCCAGCTAATAAACTGAGGACACCAACCTAGGAGGTAGGTGCACCCTGCTGAGTGTACAACCTGGTGCATCCGTAGCTAGGACAGCTTCAGATAGATGCTGGTAGCCACAAGACCACCAAGGCTGGGACCATTAGCCCAAGGAAGACACCAAAGCCCATAAAGCATTGCAATGCATTGCAGGGCTCATTACTGGCTCAGCAAAACAGCTGTTGAAGCCCCTACCAGCAACATTAAAGCCTGCAGAAAGATGGCTATGTTACAGTGCAAACTTCAGGAGTTTGCTTCCACAGGTCTGCTCTCCCCTTCTTTCTCTAAGTCAGACTTCCTCAAAAGCATCCTTTCAGGAGACAAAAAAACATTCACCGCATGGATATTCCTCTCTAAATTTCCTAGTTATAATTCAACAGCAGCATCCTCCAAGGAGCTTCACTAATTCCACGAGGTTTCTGGAGTTGTCAATACCCAAAAAATACAGCCTCGTAACAAACATTTAGTCTGGAGACAGCAAAGCTGCTGTCATTGTAATGATTAGAAGCAGGCGATAGCTGCATTTCTTCCAAGCTGGTTCCTATCATGGCAAGTCTCAAAAAGAGAGCAGTAGCTCAAATATTTAACTTTGACATACACAGAGGGAAGCCTCTATAGCAACCAGATGCCTCCACAACAAAATAACAACACCAATTCCTTTATACTGGCTCCTGATAACAAAGCAGGGAAGAAACACCATGGCCTTGTGCTGGAGAACTGCTGTTGAGGATTCATTTCCACTCTCGTTAGCAAAGATTTAAGTATCAGAATCCTTTACAGGGAACGTGGTGATAGGACCGTGGGTGCCATCAGAATGTGTGAGCTGTTCCATGAACATTTGTAGTATCTTCAGAAAAGCTTAATGAATATTGTCTACCCCAGAACTGCATTAATTAACACTAAGGGATTGGAGGAGATGTCATGTCATGAAGCAGTATTCACACTTACACAATGATTTGCATCCGTAAGCGGTGCAGAGCTTTACAGGAGTCAATGTCATTTCTCCACGTATGGTACATCTGAAACTCATGAAAGGTGAGGAGAATGCTTTCAAAGAATATGTAGGATTTGCTGGAGGTCCTTAACTGCCTACCTCCCTGTGGGAGGTGCTCAAGGGCCTCACTCCCCTGGATTGCACAACTCCTAGCTCGTAATATTTGGGTGGCGGTAAAAGACTCAAAAACCCCCAAACTTTGAAAATAACATGGATCTAAGCAACTTGGGAACTGAAATCCATTTTCAGAGATTATATAAACTGCCAGGCAGATGAATCCCAGTGTAAATCAGTGCGGCTGGCTTATTCTAACCATGACAAAGATCAGCCAGCCCTAGAAAACGAAGCATAAAGTTACCCTATGGGTTAATCCATGTGACATATAATTCATGGTATAGCACGGTCACATCCGCTCTGATGTAAGTTGGTTGGAGAAGAAGCAATGGCCTCCCCTCTTTTCATCTGGCACAATGTGTATCCTCCATGCACCAATGCTCAATGCTGGGAAGCAGAAAAGGGACTAATGAAACCCAGCTGGTCACCTAAGCCACCAGGCTGCCCTCACCCACTTCCATGGACCAAGGCCAGCAAGAGAAAGATGGAAGGTTATGTGGACTATTACCAAATGTGTCCTCATCACCTCATTTCCCCTTATAGCAGGTTGGAATGAATTGTGACCTTGCAAAAATTCATGCTGAGAATTTGGAAACCAGGTGGAAACCACAAGCATCTCATTCAGAGAAGTAAAATGCAATTACTCAAGAGCAGGACCTGACTCATATACCTGGATCTGGATCTGCAAACAATTTAGGAGATAAGACATACAATGCTCAATGCACTTCAAACTGGGAAGACCTCCAAGTGTGCTGAGTGAACCATGGGATGTTTCTAGTTAAGCCTTCCACAGAAACATTTCACTTCTGAGATGAACCATGGGTGCTATTTCCCATGCCATGCTTTGATTAATTTCCAGGACAATCCCTTAAGTAACTGGGGCACAAAAGGAGGGGGGGAAATGGAGAAGCAAGACTTTAGCTTTGGGCAAAATAAGCCTGCAGGGCGTCTGATTAATTTTCACACAGACTCTGCTTAAAGGACCTCAGAGAGCTGAAGGGGGAAGTAAGAAGACCTCAACGTTCCCAAAAAGCTGATGCAATAAATCCTCCTTTCATTAGGCTAAGAAAGTGCATGCCAGCAGGATTATTCTGCAGGCGAACAAAGCTTGGTGTTTGCAAGGCAGCTGGAATGGATGGTGAGGACAAGCCAACTCCATCTGGTTGGTGCTATGACCTGTGGGCTGGCAAATCCTGCCAGCTGCCTCCAGCTCCAGCCTGGAGCTCATCTGGGAAGGGACAGGAGGCATGTGTAAGTCGCCCGTGTCCCAGTTAGCTCCTGATAATCCCAGCATCCAAGAGGCCAAACAAAGCAAACAGTGTGCGTAAGGGACAAAAGATGAGCCGGGTTTGCCACCACCTCTCCTTGTGTGACCCCTATTGGAGTGATGCTGGGGAAAGGGGATGCTCTTGCAACCATCTCACCTTTCACTCACTGTGGATTGGGAATGAGGGAAGAGAGAAGGAAATCTTCCTTATGGAAAGTGCTGGGAGTCATCCTTATCCTTACAGGAGGAATAAGAGGGATGGGGGAGGTTCTCTATCTGCTGGAGGTCAGGTCCTCACCAATCACTTCTACATTCCTATGAGACAGAAGGAATACATGGAACCCTGTTGCCCTTCAAAGATGAGCAGATCTCTACCTTAGGAACTTCTTCCTATTTGCACAATATTGCCATTTTCACCTGAAGTGGCCTGAAAGCAGAGCAATGCTGGAAGGAGCAGATGTGGCAGAGGCCCCTTACATCCCTAAAGAGGGCTGGGTGGTGGTGGAAGATGGGGAGATTTTTCCCCAAGGGATAGGAGAGGTGAGAGCTGGTGGAAGAATGGAGGTACAGAGGAAAACCAGAAAACACTCCTACTGCTGGCTAAGGGCACTGTTTGGCTGGATGGGACCTGGATTGATGCTTGCAGACCACTGCCATAACCATAGTGCAGACAGAAACAAAATGCAGCTAATAAGAGGAAATCTCATTCCTACAAAAGGAAATGAACCAACCTCATCCATGCAGGGGAGGTGCTGAGTAAATGGCAAATGACTAAATGGCAAGAACCAGAGAACAAGGCTAGAGAAAGGCAAGATTATTCTCCCCACAGCATCCTCAGATGTTGTAGTTGACTGGTGCTGCTGAAAGCCACCCAAAAGCCTTCTTGGATGACAAAAGACAGCGCAGGTGATTGAGCAGGACATCAAACGAGTCACCTGAGAGATCCAAGCCCAGAAATGTGCCTCCTAAGTAAGATCTTGCATGGAGCTACATAACGAAATACTTTCTCTTGTATAGAAGAATAAAACAAAGTGATCACTATTTGTTTGGTTTTTTGTACTGAAGTAGCCTTTGTACTTTGCATGATGTCAGGTTTGAAGATTATTTCTGTAGTTTTACACGGCCTTCTACTGAGGACTCCGAAACTTACACCAGTTGGAAAGCTTTCTATTCCAAAGGGTGCCACGTTCTGCAGAAAGTCCTGAGAACATTCCAAAATGCCACTGAAATCATTATTAGCAGCTTTTGCAAAATAAATCTGACCAAAATCCAAAGCCAGTTGCACAATGGTTCAATCACAGCAACATTAAAAAAAGGGTTTATGAATATGAAAGTAACAGAGAAGTGACAATTTCAGCAACTAAAACCAAAGCAACAAAAAAGAGCTTGGTGTAAGATTGATTTCCATTTTCTGTCACTTTTTGGTCATACTTCAGTATTTCTTTAAATGATTTTCTCTACTCTGTTGCTTGCCCATAAAGCCACGTTAAGGAAAGCTCCTGGCTGTAGTAGGAAATTGCTGTTCTAGCCAAAGCTCCTGAAGGTGTGAGTAGGGGGTAGCCTAATTTCAGATGCAGGTGTGGTTTTTCAGGTAACCTTTTCTTCTTGAAAGTTTTCACTCTCTCTGTAAAGCAAGATCATTACCCACGTTGAACAGATGGGAAAAGGGAGTCATGGAGAGATCAATTTACCTGGGAATGATCCCATATCAAATTGGAGAGAGACACCTGGGAATAAACCTCAAGCAGTGTGACACCAAAGCCTTTGTGCTAACTTGAGACCCTTCTTTTTTCCCCCAGCTGATGAATCAGTAATTAACAAAGGCTGCTCCATTTCTAACCGTTTAACTGGTGATTTCTATTCTACACTTTGGCTCACTTGGGCTTTTTTAATCTTTATGAGGCAACCCGTGCACAGAAAGGAACCAAACATAAATTTCAGAGCAAGTGAAGCCTCACGTCATAGAAGTGCAAAGAACAGATCTTATTTGCCAGAAAATAGTTATCTGACCAATAATGCTTGCATTTAGGCCCAATCAGTAGCTTTAACAGCAAATACCTAAATTACATTTAATGAGAAAACATTTAGAATGGGCTCAGTGTCTTGTAAATAAACATAGCACTGGTCATAATGGTGCTCTGCTAGAGGCAAAGGCACAGTGTTATATGAGTTATTGTTTAACTCAGGTCTAATTGCTGCATATCGGATGTCTTTGGGCTTCTATTGCTCGTCTGAACACAGTTTCCTTTTCATTACTGAAGTGTACCAGGAATAAACCCCAGCTCTTCTGATACCCTACCCAGGGCAGTCACCACAAGGCTATTAACCCACAGCTAAGGAGAGTGAAACGCTTGATTAATTCACTCCATAAAGGTTGCTCATTTCCCCTCCACATGTGGTGCTGGCCTGGTTTCTGAGCACCCCGTGCTCTGTATGGTGTGTTCCTAGCAATGGCTCTGTGAAGTCCAGCTGTTTTTGCATGGGGCCACACAGACCCAGAGATGTTAGAGACCAGCCATGAGGAAGGCAGGAGGGACTGGAAGTGGACCACTGATGGGACTTAGTAGTTCTTGATTGCTGCTGTTTGGGATGGGAGAGTCTTGGGTACTGATGCCTGCTTTGAGGAATCATGTCTTTCACCTAATGGCTATAAAGAGCCTTGCATGCACATGTGATGCTGTAGAAAAAGTGGTGTTGATACTTCTGCCACAAGAGATAGGTAAGAAGCTCAAATTCATACATTCTGAGGGAGGTCTCAGATCACAGAGCCCCTGCATGAAAAGGGTGAAGGTTTCACCTACAAACTGTGCTTTCAAAAACTCTCTCCTTGCTCAAATGTTCATCTTTGCCTCAGTTTTGCAGGGAGGGATGGAGCTGCCTGCCTCTGGGCAGTGTGTTGATTCATAAAAAGTCAGCATTAAGCATCCAATCCCCACTTTGAGAGTAGCTCTAACCTGTTTGACACTATATCAGAGCTGGGATTTGTAGACAGGGTATGCAACTTGCATCATAGCACCTTTACCTCATGACTCCTGAAAGTAGGAAGCAGGAGATATTTTGTCTCTGAAGACAGATCAACCCCATCAACTGTTCAGCTACCAGCAAACCCAGTACCTTTTGGCTATTATCATGCCAGTTTCTGCAGCTCTGTAGGGTTGTTGCAGTCTTTGGGCTATGGAAAACTAGGTGCCTGTTTTTAGGACAGGGAAGGATGTGTTTATGGTTACGTTCGCTCTCCCATCTATTTCCAATGACATTTTGCTTCATACTATCTATCCTCACCTATAACCCGTTTGATAATAATACACTTCCCTCTCTCTCAGGAGGACTGTGAAATGTAACTCATTAAGGTGAATATAGACTTCAGACATAACACAGTCAGCTCTTGCTAATGTGATACTTTCTACAGTGACTCCTTGGGTTTGTTTCATTTAAAAAAGGGTGACAAATGATAGATTAGCTTTAATAGCATATGCCACTGGTCAGATAGGATCATGGCCATTGAGTTATACAACAAACCAACAAATATTTGTGGTTTGGCTTTGCAGGATCACTGTGATGGTGACTGCAAACTTTGTTTATAAGATTTTGAGTATATTGAAAGCACTTTCAGATTAAGTGTGTTGGAAGGGTGGTTATTTGCTTTAGCAAATGAACAGGATTAAATACAACCATGGGTGGTCAAACGCATATTTTCAGGCAAAACAAGAATTTCCACAGCAGTTTTCATGGGATGTTGCATGGGAGAAGGAAGGGAAATAAATCCCAAATGCCCCACAGTCCTTGACGTTTGTAATATCTCTTCTTAGCTGCAGGCTGCAGCTAAACTGCACCTCCAAAACAGGGACAAGCGCTTGTGAGGAGTCAACTGCATCCATATATTATGCTTTGCACATTCAAGCTGTAAAAAGGGAAACTAATGATAGAAGATTCCCTGTACCTTGCCTGCAAGTTGCTTGGGAGCCTCCATCATGGATAGTGCCAGGGCTGTTCTGCTTTCTGCGGACCATGGCTGGGATGTACTATCGATGGGCACATGAATTGAGCATGGTTGCATGTCCCCAAGTGGGTTTGGACCATCTTGGGCAGGGATGTTATTTCCCCACTGCCGCTCAGGCTCCTTGTTTAAAACAATGCTAATTTTCCTGTCCCCTGCCTCAGGGGCAGACATTTCTCCCCCTTCTCCTCATTCCAGAGACAGATGCCTTCTTGCAGTGACAGTGACCTTACGATCTGAGAGCACAGGGATGCCAAATCTCGTGATAGAGACCTTTGTCTGAAAACCTGCTCTTCTGGGTTGATTCCAGAAGGTGAAAGAGAAGAGAGCCCAACTCTATGCATTTTGTTAATTCAAATATTTTGAGGGAGTTTTAATATCTTTGAGCCTTAGCAATTTTAGAAACAGAGCATGCTTTGCTGGTTACAGTCAAGAAGGTATAAAGATTATATAAGGAAGAAGTTCTTTACTGTGAGGGTGGTGAAGCGCTGGAACAGGTTGCCCTAAGGAGTAGTAAGTGCTCCATCCCTGGCAGTGTTCAAAACCAGGTTGAACAGAGCTTTGGCCAACATGGTCTAGTGTGAGGTGTCCCTGCCAATGGCAGGTGGTTGGAACTGGATGAACTTAAGCTCCTTTCCAACCCAAACCATTCTATAATTCAATGATTCTATAAGGTAGCCTGATATATTAGTATAAACTTTCTACTGTCTGGTGATGAACACTTGCACGTGGCAAACCCTTTCCTAGTCTATTTTATAATGACAATACCCAGTTTTCATATCGCTTCACTCATCACTGTTTTATGAGGGACAACTGTGCTTGGAAAGTTCAAAAAGCTCAGCTGCCACCTTTAAGTAAAGACTGAAATAAATGGGAACTAAATGAGAGGAAAATAGACAAAGCCTATAGCTAAAGGGTCACAGTGGCAACTCCTTTGCAGGAGGAAAAGCATTTAATTAATGTTCTTTTTTCATAATTTGCTTGGAAACACAGACTGAAAAGTTGACCTGGGTGGTCTTGTTTCAGAGGAGTTAAAGGAAAGATATTTTCTTTGTGCAGAGGAGCCTGGAGAAATAGGCACAAGCTTTTCCTGTCCCAAATCGGAGAAAGGAGTCAAGTGTGGGAAGAAGTTCTGGGAGGCAGAGGTAGGCAGAAACCAGGAAAATGATGCCTGTAAAACTGATCCACAGTGATCAACCAGGAGGGCAAGTAGTTAACGGGGGCCAGTAGCAGGTTTTGTGTTGCTGATGACATGGTACTGGTTGTGTGTCCCAAAGACTGAGCTGGGACAACCCTTCTGCTGCAGCTGAGCCATGCAGCCTCACTTGCTGACACAAGTGAACTGGTAAATCACATTCACTAACTAAATGCCACTGCTACTATCATCCTGAAAAATAATTGAGAATGGCAAAGCTCCCAGTACCCTCCAGTGCTCTATTTGTAAACAGGTCTTCCCCTATTTTATAATCACTGTTTTCATCTTTTCCCCTTTTTACGGTTATTATTATTATTACTGGAATTATTGCTGTGCAGTGTCTTTCTATGTGAAAAGTTGAAGTTACAGTTTCTCTCCTAGATGGCAGTATAAATTATTACATGGGCTACCCTATAATCTTTGGTCATGTTGTAGAGCAAGGTAATTGATTCCCAAGTCACTAAAGCTAACTAACACGACTGTAAATCTAATGCTTGAGCACTGTTTGCTATTAAAAAGTCAACATCTACAATAGTTACTACACTGCAATTACTGGGAAAATGCTGATTTGCCCTAGACTTGGAGCAGAATAATTGCAGCCTCTCTTGAGATCTTGAGTGTGATAATTGGTGGTGAATGGTGGGTTTTTTACTCTGGTGATCACATAGGTTGTCTCCCTGCATGCTTATTCCCAGAGCACTTACAGGATCACCATTCTTGTAGCTGCCAGTGCTGGGCTCGGTGCTTCTGCCTGCATGTGGCCAAAAGAAATGAACCCTCTAGGAAGAGCACACAGATTTTGAGCTCGTGCAGATCCTCAATAGAGTCTGAGCATTGTGCCAATACATCCCACAGAAACCTGCACCCTTCTACTTCACCAATCAAGTAAGAAATCTTATGAGGTCTACATTCAGGCCTCTTGGCTTGAGACTAGCTAAAAATATGTCATGCCACTAGATTTCTAACTTTCAAGGGTGATATGTTGGATATGTGTAAAGTGTGCTCTAGCTTTTGACTCTTCAGAGCAGCAGGGGCATGTGCAGAAGCCATTACTTTGCTCTTCAACCCCACAGGAGCAGCTCTGGAGATCATGATGTAGTTGGTCTCTAGCCTGCTGGCTTCCCTTGGTAGCACGTCCATGGGAATGAGAAGAAGGCTATAAAGCTCCCCTTGAGAAGACGGATGGCATATCTCAAGGTTTCAGATAGTTATTTCAGCTATAATTCAGACAGCAACCATAACTGGAGAGTGGAGACCCAACAACAGGCTATTCTGCTCCAGTCAGGGAAGGAAAGCATCAACCCGTGATAGGAGCTTATTTCAATAGCAGTTTTCCAAACATTTTGCATATAGTTGTGTGAAATATCTGGAGGGAAATCTGGAAGTCATCCCCTTTCACTAGAAGCTCTTTTTCCTGCTGCCCTCCCCTTGCACAGACACAAGCAAGCCCAAGCAAATAAACAAGGCAATCCATAGGAAATACCCCATTTCCCTCTCAGCCTTTTATTCCTTCAAAACAAAATCCTTAACTGGCTGAAGATGTCTTGCTGCTTGTAACAAACAGAATTGAGAAGCTGCCACTTTGCTTTGATGCAAAATCCTCTTTTTCATTTCCCAAACTAGTGAAGACGAGTGATTTCTGTATTACTAAGTGACCAGGGGCATAAATGATGGTGCAGCATTGTAAATGTCATTTTTATACATTTCCTGGCAGAAACAGTGAATAATAATAACAGTAGTAGCAGTAGTAACAGTTATAGTAATGGCTTAGAAAAAATGATTCAATTGACCCTAGAGTTAACAAGTGCACCAGTCAAACACCAACATACTCCTTGCTGTTTGCTCAGCATGGACAGAGCTCATTGTGTGTCCTGCTTTGGTTGGGGATGGTCATCAACATGGCCCTGGGCTCCACATGGCAGCTGCCTGCAGGGAACAACTCCCCTCCTTGTAGCAGTCATTCCCAAACTGTCATAAATGGGGTGGGTGCCTGAAAATTATCCTAATGAGCAGAAGTAGAAAACCACTGTGGAGGAAAGGAAGAAAAAGGAAAGGCAGAAAAAGAAAACCCCAAAGAGATCCAGAAGTAAAGAATAATCTTAAAAATAAGTCTGTTCAGCAGTGATTGTGTTTATATTGTATCTGAGCATCATTTTATTTGTTCATACATCACTGTGCTAATGAGGCAATGAGGAACTTGGTGCCTGTACACTGCAAGATGCTTGATTTCCACCAAACAACCCAAACCCTCTCAAAATAAGGCTTGAAACCCAAAACCAAACAGCTGGGGTGTTTTGGGAATAGTGGTAAGGGAAGAAAAGCGAGCACTGGGCTCAGCTCTGTAGCCTCAGGAGCTGGCTGAGGATCCACAAGGCACCTTCCCCTGGCTTTCCTGCACCTACAAACTCACACATGAACCGTGTTTGCTTTGCCCTCACTGGGTGAATGTGAGAGGAGCAGGAAGAGGCCCCTGCCCTACCCTGGGAAACAAATACAAAAGGAGTCTGCATTTACCCCCTATTATCCTGCAGTTGTCTGGGCACAAGGAGCACCATAACCTGCCCCCTGACCACACTGCCTTGCCACACCATCCCCAAATCCCTCTAAACCTGAGCAATTAAAACAGTGCAAACAAGGGGTTGGGGCTTACAGCGGGACTGAAATGTTAATGAATGGAATGTCCAGCATGCTCATTTATTTATGATTTCTTCAGCCTACAGTAACTACAAGCAGTAATTGGATTGTGCTCAGCATAGCCAGATTGATTTGCTACTTAATAATAAACTCGGGTCCTCTGTTGATAACGAAATCCCTAGAAACAAGGAGCTAGGGTAAGAAATGCATTCGAGATGCAATGCTGACTTCGAAAGCTCATGTGGCTGTTGGTGAAGAGCAGGATCTTTGCCAGATGAAAATTGGAGACTGTTAAAACATGCTCTTTGTGACCTCCTGTGCCCTTAATGGAATATTCCCCAACTTTGTCAGGGCTGTTAATTTAGAGTTTTGACAAAGGGCTGTGAACACAGTGCATTTTGCCATAGTTCTCTGAAGGTTGTAGCTAACCCCCAGTGCAATGTGCAGTGGCCTCTCGCTGCCTCTGAATGAAAAGTGGCATTTAGACATAATTGCAAAGCAGCACCAGAGAGCTGGATTACCCAAACCCATCATCTGAAGCCAGCAGAGACTAAATATAAAAAAACAAGCCCTCTGCAGGTGGGTGTTCATGCAGATGGGACTGTTTCTCTCCTTGGGTCTCACCAACAGCTCTGGCAAAGAGATGGGAGCATGTGGCTTGTGCCCTTCTGCTCCCTTCTTCAACCAAATGTTCTGGCTCTAGTGGCAGCATCTTAAGGAGCAGAATTATGGCTACAGCATCTTTAAGATGTTTTTAAGGATGCCAGCTCATCCAGAGGCATAAACACAACCTGACTTTCCTTGGGCTTTGCCTTTTTGAGCAGCCATGATGCTCATGCTCTTCCCTCAACCATGAGCTCATGGCCATGGGAAGCATCGATACCTGAAGCCACCTAAGGTTTCCTGAAGGGATGATACCCCTAGAATGCCTGTGCCTCAAATCATTCCAAAAAGAGCTTAAGACTGCTTTGCATCCAGCATTGGCTAGGCTGGAGGAGCTGTCCTTTCATTTTGGGTGCTACATGGGCATAGAAGACGCTTGTGAAAGGGCACATTTACGTTTGTGCCTCAGTTATCAATGAAAACTGCAAGAGCCACAGGCATGGGCATGGGTACATTCAGGGGCCCTGACTCTCAGGGTGTCTTCATCTTTGGCACAACAGGAAATGTTTTAACTCAGAACCCACTTTCCCCACCTTGAATGTCCTTCAACAGAATAAGTCCCAAGTTTGCTGTAGCAAGGCTAGCAGTTTGCTTGTTTTGTGGACTCCGTCCCATAGGTATGCATATGCTTATGTGTAAAATTAATGTATGGTTGTTGCTGTAATGATGGATGTATTTCAGCAAGAACCAGGGCTAATAGATGGCTGTACAGAAGCAATTTTGAAGGCAATCCTGAAAGTTCTGTGCACTGTGTGCCATCTGTTTAATCAGACCTTATGAGTCCAAGATGACTAGAATTGCCCAGCTGCAACAGATTGTGTTTGGGGGGTTTAAAATTGTGGGACTGCTCCTTACCTGCCCTCTAATGGAGATGAGTAATGAAAAGCAGGCAGTGATGTGGGAGAAGTCCTTGCTGTTGAGCGCCATGTGGAGCTTGCACTGGGATGGATGGGATGCAGTGCCTGCTCCGCTGGAAGTTAATTCTAGAGACAACAGAGCAGGAGAGTAGGATAGGATTCCTCTAGTCCTACCACCTTCATTGCTCTCCCCTGAAGTGGGTGAGAAATCCCATTCTTCTCCCAGCAGTTTGGGGATTACGTGCTGTTCCCTGTTCACTTGGTACAAAGTCACTGATTCAGAGAGCAGAGTGTCAGTCACCATCCCTGCCTTGGTTACCCTTGGCACCAAAGGAACAAGGGAGAAACCCCCGAGAGGAAAACTCCAGATTATTCATGGAATGACAGCCTGTCACCAAATAGATAAACAAAGCAAGAAAACCAGGTCATGCCTGTCATCGCCAGTGTGAATCCTCTCTGATGCTGACAGCCCTCCTTGTTTCACAGTTTGTGTAGACAATTGCCTTTCCTTGTGGGATAATTACAAACCTGGCTGGGGGATGTCTGACCAGGCTTTCTGTCCCAGGGTCACCCACAATGGGCGGTAGATGTCCTGTCTGTGCCAGAGGAGAACCCTGTTCTGGGGAAGGGTCCCCAGATGCTGCAGAAGTCTTCTGCTGTGCATCATTTTTCCTCTGTTTTATTAGTCAGGGTGGAAGGATTTGGGGAGATCAAGCAAAAATGCTATCTGAGAATTAAAAGCACAGGTAAAGCCTTCTATCTTGATGTCCAAGGCTATAGGTTATGTGCATTTAAACCAGTCCTACCACTGAATCCCTGATTTTGGGAGAATTAAAGTAATGCCAAACTTATGACATGACTTTACATCCCGGAGGAGTAAAGTCTTCTGACTCAGCCTTGAGCTCAGTGGGACCCTCTTGAGCATCTATCTTCACCCCACATTTCACCTTTGGGGCTACATCACTCTTGCTCTGAAAACTGAACCCTCCTAGTTTGGGCAAACCAGATTCTTCCATGGGGAACAAGTTGAATTACACAAATCTACTCTCCTTTCTCCTCTAATGAGTGTGCTGCTGTGAAGACGCGCACAGCCATGGTCAGCAGGTGCATGTAATGCTGTCTGCATGGTCAGACCCTGGGCAAAGGGGGTGTTTTCGTACACTGGAAAAGTGTTGCTGAAAGCAGTTTCTGGCAGAGAAAGCACCCATGCCAAAATGCCCTGCAAAGTCATGTAATGCTAAAAGTCACACTTATGGTGAAAAAGTGGGAAAATTCCTAATAATCTATTTTGACTTTTCCTAAAAAATAGTAATAAAAAAAATAATTTACATTAAAAAACGACAACTTAAGAGGAGCACGTACTATAAATGTTGTCACAGTAAAAACAATGTGGTTCAATTGTCCTAAACATTTGGTGGTGTATTTTAAAATCTGAAATGCCTTATTTAAGGCAGGGCCCAGCATAAAAACAAGGCAAGAAACCCTCAGAGAATGAGAATCCCATTTCTGACATCTTTCCTAATCTCAGGAGGGTCAGCTGTGTTTTTAGAAGGCAGCACTGCAATAGCTGTGCTTTTCCGTTCTTGATCAGAAACTATATCACGCTTAGGGCAATGCACAGCTTCCCCACACACCTCCACTGTTGACTGCCTGGCACAGGCATAGAACATCCCATAGTCTGAGTCAAAATCAGTTTTTTTCTGCAGATTCGAATGCTTTAAATATTTTACACCTCTCCCTCAGTCTGTGCACGTTATACATTCTTATCCTTGCTAAGAATATATAATAATAATAAATTCTTATTCTTTATATCAAAGACAAACTTAAAAACACAGCTACAGGCTTTATGTTTCAGTTTAGGTAGCAAATGCAATAGTATTGCTGAAGATGACTGATCCAGTGTGTGCGCCGTTGGCTGTGTTGATGGCCATAACAACAGGGGTGCCAGCTGCATCATTATGATAGCCTCTGGCAGCAGATCAGCAGCTGCAAGAGTGTACAGGATTAGTCATAAATCAAATGCATCCTGTGAGCATTGTTGCAGGATATGATTAATTTTCAGGTATGCCAATAACACAGTGAGCCAGCTCTTCCGTTAGTGTAAAGCTGCCTAATTCTTGACTTCAGGATTTGGCTTGGTATATGCTCACTTGAGACTCGCAGCCAGTTTGCCCATATCAGCATATATTATATTGGCTTCTGTGTTCAAGGTCAGGTCCTGGTAAATTTGCAATTTACAGTGAGTGAAAGTTTGCCTCGCAGCAATGGATGGATATTAATATGGGTTGCTTTGCATTGTTAACTATTGCATTTCAGGAAGACATATAAGATTAGTAGATCCAAGGACAAGGGAGATTGCATGGGTTCCAAGTAGCAATGAACACAAAGCCACCAAACAAATGTTCAGACTGAAATAAACGACACTGTATTTTCAACCCCCAATTTAACATGCCAGGGGAAGTATAAGGGGATGGAGAGTCCTCCACCTCTGCCCCTCACCCTGGTGCCTAAGAGCCCATATAACTCTATGCCTGTGGAAGCTCTCCATCAGCCCAGTATAAATCAGTAGTAGGCTCACTGTCATAATATACATTTTTCTCTGCATAATGGACAGGATGTAGCTTGTTAATATTTCCCCATTCATCATCCCTCCATCCTTTTCCCAGGCAGACTTTAGGCCTGCAATGGAAATGGGGCTGGTTAACACTATTATAAGCTGATGCATCCCAGGTAGGAGGGAAGATTCTAATATCTCTCTGCAGAAACTCATCTTCCTTCTCACAACCATGGATGTCTGAAAGAAGACAAGAGAGAAAGAGATGATCCTGGAGACGTATGGGGTGGAAAACCTGTTTGAGATGCAACCATGTGAGGCAGCGTTCAGGCTGTGTTTTCCTAGTGCCTGGGAGGAGCTTGTCTTGTAATGGCATAATTATGCTCCCGCTGAATTGTCAGCATTTGCAGTGTTTGAATTTCCTGGTGACTCCTTTGTGAAGGGCTCTATTCACGCAGGTGTGTTTATCCAGCTGCTGGAGATTCTTCTGGGCTCAGGAGCTGCATGTAGCACCATGGATTGTGGGAAAGAGAAAGCTCAAGAGGATAAGCCTTAAGACAAAATAATGTTGGAAATGCCATTATTTACAATGCACAGCGTTGGGATTTAGGCTTCCAATCAGTCTTTAGAAGAAGACTCCTACTGAAGAAGGAGCAGGATATTGACTTGCAGACTCTGAGAGCCATCTCAGCTTGCCTGGTGTACTAGTAACGCATTACCTATCTATGAAGCCTTTTTCTGTGTAATAGGAAGAAAAGGACATCCTAACCCTAACCCTAACCCTAACTTTAACATTAATCCTAACTCTAACCTTAAACTTAACCCTAACCCTAACCTTAACTTAACCTTAAACTTAACCCTAACCTTAACCCTAACCCTAACTCTAACCTTAACTCTAACCTTAAACAGACATCCCTTCTATCTGTTCACGCAAAGCACAGAGCATAGTTAGTCGCAACCCCAATGCAACTGTAATTCATGCAGATGTTTAAGACTATGTGCAGAAGTATTAAATGTGCATGGGGCCTTGCAGGGAGGTGCAGCACACTCTTGTTTCCTCCCGCAAGGTGCAGGATGGTACCCAGACACCGAGTCACTGCCTCTGCTCACTCACCCACACACAGAGACTGAACAGAGCCTTTTGCTCTCATTCAAGAATATGTGTAAAGGGACCATAATGAGGAGAAAAAAATCCAATCATTTTAAGCTCAGCTGCTTGGATTGTGGGTAAATCTGTAGGCTGGAGTATGGGGAAATTCCACAGATTTGGATTTCTTCTAGTTCACTTTGCTCTGTGCAATCCCACCATTGCCAAAGGTGACAAATTTCCCATCCTGATGCTAGGCTCATCTCAGATTGCCACAGAGAAAGAAGCACCACCAATGAACAGTAACTGCTTTCTCTTAAAAGAGGGAGCAAGGGAGAGGAGCAGCAGTAATAATAAAAGGACAAAGACACACTCAGCCTCTAAGCAGCTTAGCCTTCAATAAGCAATTCTTTGAAAGGAAATTAATGGAAAAGGTTACAAGCCTTCTCTTGAGCCGGGCATGTCACACTGCTCTTTCACACCATTACTAGGAATGGAACAACTCTGTGTCATTTCTTTTCATTTCTGATGCCCTGGAAGGCTGCATTACTCACTGAACCTTGCATTTTTCCTTTCCCTGGTTGAACAATGCACTGAGGAATTCCTTGTGGGTGATTCAGTGGGTAATGCCCAGCCCAACCTGCGCATCCACATAGCAATCTAAACAGCATCCTCTTGCTGAACACAAGAAACCTGCCTATTGCATCCCAAATCTGCTTTGGGAACAGGAAATCATGAAAAGGAGCTGAAAAAATATCAGGGTTACTTGAATGATGCTGTCCCTTTACCTATGGGATACAGCAGCACATGTGGCACAGGTGGGAAATGGGATTAAAGATTGGAATGGGAAACCGATCTTGAACTTTGCAAACACAAAGTTGCCCTTCTTATGTAGCTGGGCTCTGTCACTAGGTGGTACTGTGTATCACAGCTTCTCGCCTTCTCCAATTCCTCGCTCCTATGTTTGTCCATCCCCAGGGTAAGATATTTTGCTATTAAATACTGTGCTTTGAGAGAAGGAACCTGTTCAAGTCTTCTTATGTACCCCTGACTTCACACACCTGTACTGCTGAAGGCAACTAAAGACTTCTGACTTGGCTAATGTTCAGTGCTAGTGCCTGATTTCTGTTTCTGCTGTCGAACAGCATGTGTTTAATGCAGTCTCGCTGAGCCATTTGGTGATGGATTATGACACCTTTCATCTCCAGATGCTTAGGCTCGTGAAAGGAAGGAAGATCCAAACAAACCAGGGATGGTTCTATAAATACAGGGAAATAAATAAGGTCTTTGATTCTCCTTTTTTAATGAAACCCTTGGCTCTTTGAAAGATCTTTATCAGCCCTACTACTGCCTGGGAAAGGACAACAGAAAGGGTTATTGGATTTTCACTGCATCCTTTTGGCTTTCTGGCAAAACTCCATGCTCAAGGGATTCAAAAGAACTTGTGAAAAGAGGTATTGCTTGCTTGTGCAATAAAGCCTGAGCAGTCCAAGGGCAGCAGTCCCACACAACACACCTATCCTTGTTTCCACATCAGATCCTGCCGTAAGTGGTTTGTGCAGTGAAAAAGGTTGTTAATCCAACTTTGCCTCCTAATGTACGATCTCAGCCCTGCACAGACACTTTCACTTCTACCAGCTCCAGTTGTAAGGTTCTGGCACAGGATGCCCAGAGAGGCTGTGGCTGCCCCATCCCTGGCAGTGTTCAAGCCAGGTTGGAGGCTTGGAGTAGCCTGGTCTCGTGGAAGGTGTCTCTGTCCACAGTAGGAGGGCTGGAACTGGATGAGCTTTAGGTCAATTCCAACCCAAATCATTTTATGATGATCTCATGATTCTATAGTGTGGAAGCTGTCTCTTGCAGTTGCAAGTCAAGCCCACAGTGCAGACACTTTTGCCCATATGAACTCAGTGCTGAACGACTGTGTCATCTGTCATTAAGTTATCTATTTATTAAATATATTGCAGGGTTTATAGGTTGCTTAAATCTGTCATGAAGTGCACTATTATAAACTTGGATTGTCCCAAACCAAGCCTAAACAATGGGAGGAGGAAACACAGATGCATAGGAGGCAATGATCATGCAAGATCCCAAGATCCTACTGCCCCTGTGGCAAAGTTGATTGTAGAGCCCAGTGTCCTTGTCTCAGGCCAGGAAAATAAGCCCAAGGCAAATTTCACCTGCTAAATTAGCACAGCTAATGTCTGATTTTCCCCTCTTCCCTCCAAAATGAAGCAGCTTATCCAGCATTTCCCAGCGTTTGACTACTCCTAAAAAGCCTTCTCCAGTACAAACCAGCGTCAGAACAACTGCTGATTTGAGATCCAGCTTTGTCCCAGTCTGTCTCTGGATTTTATACTGCAGTAATTTAAAACTCCCTTTGTTTTCATAGTTACAAAACTGTCAAAGGATCAGTGATTCTAAAGATTTCCAAAACTGCCAAGTGGCCCGGGAAAAGCCTTTCAGAATATTTTTCTGAGTGTTTCATTTTCCAGGAAGACCTTCTGGATAGTGTGGCATAAAAAGGAAAAGCATAAAGAGCATATTGCTGGGTGATCAGAATTAGGTCAGTGATGACTAGATAGGAATCTTCTTGAAATAACTGGTCCTGTGCTCCACAGCTGCTGCTCTACAATGAATGCTCAATCACTCAGCTGCACTCACTCCTGGGGTGCACCATGGACATGTGAAGCAGCACTTGGCATCCTAAGTGGCATTTGGGTTTTGCCTCAGAGGAGGCTAGAAGCATGTCATCTGCAAGTGCTTTGATTTGCTTATGAACAGGAGATAGGGTAGAAATACGGGTGCAGCTCCTGGCAAGAATAGCAGAGCAAAAAGTAGTGAAAAGCAAGAGGAGAAACAGCAGATGAAAGGGAAAAAAGTCTGCCTGAATACATGAAAGGGCAGATACATGGTATTTCAGGGGCATTGCAGGTATTTCAAGGCCACAGGCTATTCATCACAGGCAGGAGCTTGGTTGCACTGAAGCAAATAGAGGCAAAAAGTGATAGAGGAACAGCACATCCTGGGAAGAGGTGCAGTGAACAGAAAGATTAGGAGAAGACATTTCCTTTAAAAAAAACTTCGGAGGAAATCCCAAGGGATCATCCAAATACACTCATCCTTAAAACACAACAAACGTGTAAGACATGGGAGCAAATGTCGTAATGAGAAATCTTACGTCTGGGCTATATTAGTAAAAATTAATCTCTAGAGACCTGCAAAGTGCCTGGAGCCCTGTTAGTGGAGGTGGAGACTCTTGAACGACTTCCAGGATAATGAGATCCACTGAGAGTCAGGGTAGTGAAATGAAAAGAGGTGAGGTAAACCAGCAGTTATCAGCACTGACAAAAGTGAGCTCTGCCCACCCTTGAGCATTCACAAATGGTTTCAACACTGAACATGCTGCATTCCCTCATGCATTTTCCCAGCCAGGTTTCATTTACTTCCAACCTGCTCAAGTCCGATGCAAGAGGGAGAGGAATTTCGGAGGGCTATCATGCTTTCCGCATCCCCATCTAATGGCTAAGACATTACCTATGTGCATAAATATATGTTGGATGCTGGGCCAGGTTGAAGGTGAAATGGGTGGGAGATGGTGCTGAGCAATCCTAGACCTCTACATGGTAGATGAGTTCATCTTTCTTGGTCACCCCCAGCACTGGGAGGAGAGATTTTACATACGAACTGTAAGATGAAATGAATCGCAGGAATGAGTTTGTGTTTGTTAAAGCATCTACAGATAAATACATGATTAGTTTTGTTATTATAAAGTGGTGTGGCTGGGAATCACAGCCTCCCACTCAGGGGACAGAGGTGGATTACTTTGTGGAGCCAGTGCTGACGACCACCACCTGATGATGGGTCAAGGCTGGCTTGCCTTTCACAAGGGGGGTTCTCCTCATGGCTTATCTCTATGATGCAACTTCTTGGCAAAGTCAATGGCAGCACTTGAACTGGGGCTTCCCCCATCAGAGCTAACCCCTTCTGAGAAGTAGGTATAAACCAAAGGAAGCACATCATCTTCAGGTGGGGATGGCTCTGAAGTGATGTGTCTCTTGCTGGAGCTACATAATGAAGCCCATAGATGGGAAAGGCTTTGGCTCCACACAAAAGGCTCCTCAACCAGATGACCTGTAAGGTCCCTTCTATGATTCACCCATGCTGGGACATCCAGGCGCTGCAGCGTGAGATAGCATAAAGAAAAAGCCCCAGGCTGCAGCACATCCCTCTCTGGTCACACAGACGATGGCTGTTTACACTGGCTCCTTAGCAGGAATTCAGAATTTCAGTCCTGTGCTATATTTAGGCTGCAACACTACTGATATATTTTAGACCATTGGCCTTTGACACACAAGTGTATTTTTTGAGAGGAAGAATTTCGGCTCTCGACCGAGTGGTGGGAAAACGCAACCCACAGAATGTTAAATTTTCGCCAACTGGAGCCAGGAGTTAGGAACTGACAAAGGGAGTTCAGATTATAAATACAGTCTGTTGGCTGAGCCAAATGTTTAAGGCAGCCCTGTGCTGGGGACCCTTTGCCTGGGCTAGCAGCACTCTGATGGCTCCTGACACTTAGGAGGCCCTGAATATTTACATTACAGCTTTAACCATAAGAGGGAGAAAAGATGTTAAGAGCTGATTATCTTGGGACAAAGAGGAAAGGGGGTGAAAACAGGACACAGACCTTTGCTGAAACCTCCTCTCTGCAAAGCAACAGCCAGCGTTTAGAAAGAAGGAATAAAAAACCCACTTCCACTTCCAGATTCCTGGTCTGAGTGTGTTACAGGAACGGGATCCAAGGGGAAAAGAGTTCTGTGAAAACAGCTTGAATGAAAGAATCCCTTTGTAGGAAGTTATGACTGATGAATTGCGGGAATGTTTGTGATATGATATAATAGTGGCAATTAAGAGACATTTCAGATGATGAATGCCTGAGAACATGCGGCTCAGCGAACTTCCCAGAACCTCTCTTTCTAAGATGAACAGTGACTCTGTTCTCACTTTAATTAGAAATTATCCAACCCTTGTGCTGCTTATTCCCCTTCCTTCCTTACTACCTCCCCATCCAAGTGGCTGCTCCAATGCAAGCCGTTCCTCATTTGCAGTCTGGTTTTGCAAAGGCCCTGATTGATTGCCTGAGGTTTTCAAAGCCCAGCTCAGGTACTAGCCCTGCCGACACTCAAAGTTGTTGTCTCAGCTGTGGCTACATACATGAGGGCCTGCATGACTCTAGGCCCCTGTGGCTGTGGGGCTGTAAAGAGTATTAAAGAAACATAAGAAAGAAAAAAGAAGAGGTCAACTTGAGTACAACAACTTACAGTAATATAAAAATTCCCACCCCTCAAACAGGTCTTTCTATGGTGAGCTGCCTCTTTACCAGCATGGAAATGGCTGTACAAATACGTTAAGCCCTTAAGGACATAGAGATTGAAATAGGGCCCCCTGGAAGTGGAGCAAAATGACTGTAAAACAGACATTCCTGCTCTCCTGGAGCTTTACGAGACCCCCTGAGCCCCAGCGGCTGGCGGCTCCTGCAGTACAGTGACCAGTGAAGTTAGCGAGTAATCGTACGCAATGGGATTTGCAAGTTATGCAATGCTGCAGACATGGTGTGCCTCCTGCCAGGTGCTGGGCAGACACTAATCCCCCCTTGGGGAGCCAGATGGAAGTTCACAGTGTGGAGGAATTTGACCTTGGATAACTCTTTGTATTTGAGACTGGCTTTCATGCAGAGCTTTCCCCTGGAGTGACAGTTAGGATCGCCCCAAACTGTACTTCATCATATGAGTCCTCAGTGGACTCACATGGTTAAAAAAACGCCTCCTAGACTGAAAGGAGAGGAATGAAAAAAGGCAGGGTTTGAAATTCCATGTCAATTTTTCTCCGGCTTGGGTTCATAAGCTTCCAATTTAGGAAAACAACAACCCTCCTCTGCTGGGAGCTCAGATGAATGCATGTAGTGCATGGGAGACTTAAGAGTGTTGTAGATTAATCAGAATGACTGGACACTAGAAATAGCTCCTTGTATTTAAACTTCAGAAGAAGTCGATGTACAGATGCTGGTAAAAGAAGAGATAGTGTCTTACTATAGACGCCTGTGGGTGACAAAGTTGCAAAGGGTTAATATCCTCCTCATTCCAACCTGGGAGACACAGAGGGAAGGAAAGAGAGGTGTGACATATGCTGACTTCAATGCTTTCTGGTACTGAGACCTGAATGGCATTGAAAACCTTTGTTCTGCTCCTTTTTCTTGCTATCACATGTGGTTAATCTTTCAGTGCACAATTTGGGGTTGTTTTTTTTTCCCAGAGCTTCCATGCCCAGGACCAACTGTTTTTCTCTAAACAATTGGATGCTGTCAGTTGGATGCAAAGAGAGTTTTTGCAAGAGTGCTGGTGATTTGTGGCAGCATCAAATGCAAATGCTGCTACAAACACATTTACGGCAGGATCACATCAATGGTACTGGTCAATTCTGCCTAGGCTTGTGGAGAGCATCTGAAAGGAACAGCATCCTTTGCATAAAGCCTTTGGTACAGCAACAAATTTATTTGCAAACAGAGAAGGAAAAAGCAGGGGATTTACCCCTAAAATCATATTCTTTTATGTATGGGAAGAAACACATGGAAGCTCAATGGGAGTGGATCTGTACTGGGGCTATTCAGAGCCATATACCCAGGACAGAGTCCTCTTTGAGTGAGAAGGTGTTGAATAGGACAAAAATTCTTCAGGCAAAACTCCCCACTGCTTTTGCTCATTTTAGATGACTGAATTGTATACAAATGTCTTTCTGGGGAAGCAAATCTCTTCACTAAAAGCAGGTTCCTGGACACCTGTCCCATTACAGAGCATGTTGTATCAGCTGCAACAGCTGAAGCTGGATGACTTGAGCTGCAGGGTTTCTGGGCACTCTGTCCTGATGGATACCAACATTCCTGAGGGCTTCTAGCATCTTCCACTCAGGCCTTGGAAGACGTGTATTTAATCAGAACAGTATGACTGACGTCCTCCTCACAGGTCTGTGAGTGTTTAATACTTTGGCATCTAGTTAGATTTAGCAGTCCCACATCTTTGTGGTTTCAGCACAAAAGGGTGGGCATCTCCAGAGTGTGATTTGTACCAAGACACCCATCTTGGAAGAAACCAGCATAGATGAAATGCCTAAATTTTAACAGTTAAAGGAATGTGAGGTGCATCCTATGTCATGTTTCAAGACACTGAGCAGAAAATAGCTAAGCCTAGGAAGAAACAGTTTAAAATTGGCTTCTGCAAACCCTGGGGGTCAAACAGTATTTCCTTTGCATTGCTGATAGATGCCTTTCTATTATAAGCTGGTGAGCTGCTGATGTCAGTTGAGATAGTCTGTATTCCTTGCGGAAAGCATAGTTTTCATTAGTTGCCACCCAAAGCAAAGACAGAGGCAGGTACTTCCAAGCCATTGGTGGTGGACTTGAAGAGAGCTCAGTTTGGGGACAGATTCAAATCCATCCCAGGGTAGAAACAACTCAGCATCACTTGTGTTTGCTCCTTGGCTGGTGGCCTGTATAAGCTGCATTGGTAATCCAAACCCATTTATTAGTGGGCTAGAATTAACACCATGAAAGCCTTTGCCCATGATCATAATGAGGACAGCCAGACTCCTCTCTCATGAACTCAGACTGGAGATTGAATGTTTCTCACAAAGAAGCAGATTGGAACAATCCACACAGAGCGTGACAAAGCCAAATACACCTCCCCCTGCAAAAGGCTACTGTATTTCTTGGACAGGAAAAAGCTCAGTCATGAGACTTGTCCGCTCAGTCTCTTCCTACCATCCCTAACAGTACATGGAAATACAGATAAGAGGCTCAGTGTGGGTTAAAGTCTACCTTATTTTCTAGCAGAACTGGACAATTTGCTGCAGCATATGGGAAGTGCTTCAGTGTTGCGTTTGCAAATAGTGAGTGCAAGCCCCAGCCTGGTGCAGCTCCACTTGAGCTTTAATAGCAGCAGCCACCAAAGTGATGAAATAGTTCGAGATTCAGCCACTGCCTAGCGCCCCTCTGGAGCCAGTCTGTGCCCTCCAAGAAACCCCTATGCCCCTTGCCCTGACCCACAGCTGCCTTGGGGCAGTGGAAGCAGAGATGAGACACAACAAGCTGCTGAAGGACATAGATGTTTGTGACTGTTGAGGAGGAAAACCCATTATTTCCCCAAACTTCCCAGGTGTCTAAGCCCTCTCTGCTCCTCTGGTGAGCTCCACCATCACATTTTACCTGGAATCCTTGGTCCAGGGCAAGACATCCTAAGTAGCCTTCTAGCTTCATGTGAACCTGGCTGCTGTTGGTCTATTGCCTGACACAGTGTGGGACAGAGACCAGCTCTGGGCAAGTTGACTTGACATGCCCAGACTGGGGATAAGCACTCATGCCTAGCTTGATGTTAACACTGTGACTTCCTCTCCAGCAGCATCAATGCTCTGTGGGTTACGGTGGGGCTGGTGAAACTGGCATGGATCTTACCAGACTTTCCCAGTCCTTCCCACCTCTAGAAAGGAACAGGAATTTTGTACCAAATGCTGAAGTTGATTTTACAGTGTGTTGTAAAAGTATGCAGGGATAGGAACTTATTGAACGCTTCTTGTGCTTTCTCCATAGAGCCTTAAGCAGAAACAGTATTTTTGCTGTCTGTTTGGATGCTTTCTGGCAAAGATGATTTTTTAACGTTTGTATGTCCTCCCCCCTCCCCTGCCTGTCTACCCCTCTTTGCTTCTGCCTGTAATGAACATGGGTGGGAAACTCTGCAAGCCAAAATCTCCCAAGTGGCTCTCAGAAACATGTGAGGCTCATTAGGCCTTCCTGCAGCTCTGGGGCTTTTGGGTAGAGGGTTATTTTCCTCTCTTTTTGATGATGTGTGTTGGTTGCTGTTTACTTTTGTTTACTTATTTGTTTAAAGGGCAGCAGTTCAAGTCTCATAAATGCTTACATATGTAACAATCAAGATTGAGAAGTCTCCAGGGCAGCTCCAGAGCCTGTGGACTTGCTCAGCAAAGAGAGCAGGGGGGAAAAATCTGAGTTGTGCCCCACTAAGAGTGGGAATTAGTCAGGCTGCAAGCTCAGGGGTCCTGATTGTGTTACAATAACCCATGGGATGTCTTTTGGGGGCCTGCAGCCTCCTGAACACCAGCTATACCCTGGCATCACAGTGCTCTTAGGACAGAGGAGCAGCCAGTAGAGCCCTGCAAGTATTGCTCTATGAGTGGCATTGATACCTCCATCCACTGTTGTCATGAGTAGAGCATCAACAGCCCCACTGAAAAGCCTTCTGCCCAAAACCAGAAGAGAAAGTATCTGAATTTGCTGACTTAGAGAGAGTCAGAAACAGCTTCAGCTGCACTCTGAGACCTAAATAAAGGCTGATGCTTTCCACTTTAACTAGTTAGCTAAAGCAAATTTTGTTGTCTCTTTTCTCATGCCCACCCAACACTCCCACATGCCTAATCTCCCGTTTCCGCAGCCTTCATCGTGCTGGAGCTGAGCAGATTAATGGGAAATGCTAATATGTCAGGCCTGAAAAGAAAGCAAAGAGCTGGTTCTGTTTGAATTCCACATTAATCTGCTAAGTGATGAAGCTATAAATCAAAACCTGGAAGTTTCACCAATCTGAAATTATGTGTTTAACATTTCAGCCCTTTCCTTCCCCCCTCTAGCTCAACACTAATTCGCACAGCCCTTTATAGTAGCAGGGCAGGCTTGTAATGCTGCCCTTGCTCCTGAATTCCTAATTGTGTTTAGTCATAATGAGATGTCTTCAAGGTATTGATGTTGGAACAATGACAGATTTCCTGAATGGCTCCTTTATGAGGAGGAAGACCATGGTTCTGGAAGGGTACATGGGTGTATAAATGAGATCATTAGTGACATGATTTAGTGGTGGACTTGGAAGTCCTGGGATAAAGGTTGTGTTTGATGATCCTAAAGGTCTTTTCCAACCTGGCTGATTCTATGATTCTATGATATGGAAAAATGCAGGATTGGGGAAAAATAGAGTCAATGAAGTAGCAGAACGGAAGGCTCAGGGAGGACTTGGTTTGGGGTCTCACATGGCTGAGTACATCTGCATGTATGCAAATGAAAACCCACCTTCTGGCCTGCAATACCTACCAGCTCTAGAAGAGTATCAGGGAGTTAAAGCACTGCTAAACACCCTCAGGAGTTACAGATGGCTTTCGCAGCTAGAAACCAGGTAGTGAGCTGGGATCTGTGACTTGATTCTGCCTTGCAGGAACTGGAGGTTTCCACAGCAGCAGCAAGCTCCCTCTCATGGCTAGGGATGCCCAGAGCCCCCAGATATCCTACCTTTGTCATAAGACATGAGCCAAGGATGTTGGGCCTTTATCTTACTACCAGCATAGCAGAAGCTCTCTTCTCTTCCTCATTTTACATTAACATCCAGCCACTAAATGATACAGCCCATCTCCTTCCTCAATTTCATTAGCTAACAGAATATATGGAGAGCAATAAGGTAGCGAAGACAATTCTGCACTTGTTCCTATAGCTTAAAGTATGTAATTTTGTCTGTCTCTGCCTCAGTTTCTATGGATATTACTTAACCACCTTTCCAAGTACTTGATGGATATGAACCAGGGTGTAAAAGGTACACAGTATTACTGTGTACACTGTGGGAAGAATTAAATGCTTGTGATTGATATTACAGCTCCTCGAGAGACTGCTTTGCATCCAGTGGTCCACCTCCAGCTTGGTAGGAGCAGTTGGTGGGATTTTAAACAGACACATAAACATATCGGTACAGAGGAGGTAGGTCCTTGCCTGCCTGATGGTCTTGGACACTGCACAGACGCAGCTGGGAGACTAAAATATTTGTTGATGGATTTGGAGATTAAATAAATAGTGAAATGTCTTCAGGATGTTAAAATGCAGAAGGGGCACCTCTCCCATAATAAACCAGCCCTCCTCCAGTACTTAGTGAAGTGTATGTCTGCAAAGCAGGCACTGAGTTAGTTCACAAGGCCATTTCTCAGTAGGTCAGAGCAGTCGGACATCTTCTGGGAATTGTTAAAATACATCTGACAGGTCTGTGGCATCTCACACAACTGTCTGGAAGCCTCAACTGGAAGCTTATTATTTGATAATCTCCTCATTCAGATGAATTTTGACCATGGAATCAAAAAGCCACATGGTGGATCACAAAACACAATTAAAAGTAAGTGTTCATTGCAGTTAAAATATAACAAGGGGTGAATATGAGCCCCACTGAAAACAGTGAGGCAAATGGTTTGTTTAGACTGTATGGACGAATGTATCCCAGGGAACCACAGCAGACCTGCACGAGGATTTACTTACTAGGAAGAGAAATGAGGTCTGAGACAGATGACGGTAACTTGCTTCAGGGTGGAGTACAGAAGGCCTTTAGTTCTCACATGTCCTGAGTACCACAGCACCACTTAAAGAGGAATGGCATTACACAACATCTCTGAGTCAAATCCAGTCATGGAGACCAAGAATGAACAAGCAAATTTTGATTGTTTTAACTTATTTATAAGAACTACTGTTCAGAGCACAGCCTGGGCAGTCCAGGCTTCTGATTACTGAATCAGTTTGGATTTCAAGACTGAAATCTCAAGTAGCTGGATCACATCCTGGCCACCACTGCCAGCATCACTGCAGAGTTGCTTTTCCATCTATCTCTGCTAACGCAGTGCCACTGAATTCCCAAGACCTGAGAAAGCAAAATTTCGCTTGTCAGAAATAAGTGGAATTACATTGATTATGCTGATGCCTGGAGCTCTTTTTCTTTTCAAAAGCCCATTGCTTGCTGCATTAGCAGTAAATCTGGACTGTGCCCTCTGTACAGCACTGGCTTAGGTTTTATGTATTTTGTATATGGGACAGCAGAAGGGAATTACCAAACCCATGGATGTTTTTCAGGGTTTGTGTGGTAGAAACATCAGTCTAGGGAAAGGATACCCAAAAAGCTCTCCAAGTCAATGCCATACTAAAGCAGCCATGTTTGAGGTTGGCGGTGCAAAGGAGGACCTGAGTCCTTCCAGTGATGTGTGCAAAGCAGCATGGGTGCAGCTCAGCCAGGAAACTGTGTCATACCTTGCCATAGTACTCCCAAGCCAGGCTCATCATGGGTGAACCTGCAAATGGTTCCAGAATGCCTCAAATGCACTGAAATGTCATTAACTGAGTGGAAAAAAAGTATGAGGCATATATTTTTTTTTGAGTATGAAAAAATTTTGCTTAATTTTACAAAGGTGGTTAATATTTCTTATTTTGTTTTTTTTTTTTTTTTGTTCTGGTATCATGCAAAGGTCCTACAGAAGATCTGCTTTGCTTTCTAGATGCAGTAGCAACAGGGATTAATATATAGCAGCAACAAAAACCAGCAGGGTCAAGAGCTTCTCTGATCATCTAAATAATAAACAGTAGAAGTCTCTGTCTCTGGGAAGTGATTAAACAGGCAGGCTTTCTCTCCAAGCAATATTTTACTAAAATACCCAGTCAGCATTTAAGTTGGAGGATGCTGGCTACTGGAGGAAATGCTGCTAGGATTAATATATGTAAGTTAGCTGTCAGCTCATGCTGGCCACTAATAACACTGCTGCTGCTGGCTCTCTGTGGTGATGAGGTATAAGATGCCTTTCCCAAGCAAACCTCCACCCAGCAGCAATTCTCCTGGTACCTGACCCATCATTTCAGGCCCTCTCCGAAGAACTGGAAGCTCATAACAAATAAAGCAATGTGGTTTTACTGAGCTTTTGCAGATGTTCTCTAATTCTGTCTGAGAAATGACAACTGTTCAAGTCCACACTGCCCTGTGAGCGCCAGGCTTCACTGATGCTCATTTGGATGGGAAGGGAGGCACTTTTACAGTCCCATTTCACTGGTGGCTCTAGCAAAAAGGGAACATGATATAATGCCATAGGGGATGGCTGAAGATGTGTGTGTGCTGTAATGGAAAAAGTGCACTTGTGTATGTGCTCAGTGCTCTCAACAGAGAAAATCTGTGAAAAAGCCAACAATCCTGGGAGCTGTCGCAGGCAGTAGCATCCTCTGCTGCAGGGTGTGTAGGCTGGGATAGGCTATTCCTAACTGGAATATAGACACATCTGAAAACTAAATCCTTAGTTTTTGAGGATGATTTTACATGGGTGGAGGGAAAAAAGGGGGTTCAGTATTGAGCCCTCCTGTTTCCTCCTCCTCTTTCCCAAGCCCAAATGAATGAATTGGCTTCAGGTTCAGGCTCCTAAAACAAGCTGAAGAGGGCAGATGGCAGCTTGGTTCATTTGGAGCCATTACTGTGGTATTTCTTATGGGGGTTTCAAAACCATGCCCTGAAGCCACCAGGGCAAACAGTGGGACAAAGGGTTCTTCTGAGTAATAGGCTTGCATTATTGGATGCAGGCATCTTCTAGGACAAATACTTAAAATAAACATGCTGACCATGGCTGCTGAACTCCAAAGGCCATAAAATCTACTTCTGGAGTCTGTTGAAACCAGAGAATGATTAGAAGCTCGTTCAAAGTTTGCTGAAATTACTAAGAGCCTTACCCTGGTATCCCTCTAAGCAATACACACAATTTCAGTAGGTTTTTAATCTGTTTTCTTCTGTATAACTTGTCTTCACACATGGAGACTTGCAAAGCACAGGAAAAGCAACATGCTAAGCAAATGTGAGTAGTAGAAAATGTATTTTCCAAATGCTAACACAGATCAGTCAATCCAGCACCCAGCTTTAGCCAATTTGTGAAGTTGATAAATAATTTAATGTGTTCGTCCCTGCCAGAAACTCTCTTTGGTTGTCTAATGTTGATTTAAAAAGCAGATGAGCTGCATACTGATTGGTTTACAGCATCATTTCAACCTGGACTCATCAATGGACTGGATTGAGTCGCTATTCAAATGGGCATCCAGTTCTAGTGCATTCGCTGTGAAGCTTGGTTTATTTAACCCAGTTTAGTCAGTCTCAGAAGCACATACAGTTTATTAGAGCTGTATTGTTATATATACCTCAAGCTGCAAAGAGCTAGCATAACTCTCAAGAAGCTAGTCAACCAAGCCCCAAGCCTCCCTATACTACACAAACTACACATCAAGTAAAACAAAAGTTTCAGATGAGCAAATGCCTCAAACTTTGTAATACTAAGCAGTCAGAAGGGATTGCACAAGTCAAGTAGGAATAACTAGTGCTACTGCAGTTTAAAACACACTGTGTTTGCCCGTTTTCCTCAAACTAGGTGTCTTTAGGCATCCTTCCCTATGGGTAAGTCGTAAATGACTTTTGTGCAGCTGCAGGGACAGCTTGAGGAGATGCAGAACAGCTAAGGCTGCCCTTACTTACAGATATACAGCTCAAGAAAAGGGGATTTAGCAGGGTGACCCTTAATTTGCATCCGCTTATTCCCCTCTGCTCTGTGGGAAGGAGAGTTTGGATCCGTGTTCAGCCAGAGGAGACACCACCACCATCCTCATGCCCTGCATTTGTCCTCTCAAACCTCCCCTGACAGTGGTGTCTCTTCCTTCTCGCTGCCCGTGATGGGACCCAAAGCAGTTGGTAGGAACAGCGCAGGACCCTGTGAGACTCAGCACTGGGGTTTGAGGGTCTGGACTGATGTTTTGTAACCCTACCTGGTAAACGGCTCTGGAAATGCACCATGGCTTCAGCATGAGCTGCAGGACCCTCAGGTTTCCAAAGCGGCAAGTCCTCAGAGCCCGGGACGTCAGGCTCCACACCAGGCTGTCCCAGCTGTAGAGCAGATCCTCAAAGCCAAAGAGCACAGCAGCCATGCCAGCTCCCTGTGTGAAACACCCTGGACTCCCTGCACGGAGGCAATCAGCTAATCCCAAGGCGCCTTCTGAACTGCAAGGTTAAAAAGTCACTGCAATTTCCATCAAAGAAGGAGAAGGAAAAGAAAGGAGGGAAAAAAAAAAAGCCCTAACCACCAAATCAAATCCGACAACAAAACCAGAAGCCAAAATAAACTGTTTGGGGATGTGTCTTTCTCCCTTCGCACACGCCCTTCAGGATGTGGTTTCTCTCTCTGTATCTTCTCAAAGTGAGTTCTGCTGCACTCGTGGAAGAGCAGGGAATAGGTAAAACCACCTCTCCTGACTTAGGAAGGCAATTGCACATCCCTTGCAAAGGTCTTCTTCTTTACACTGCATCACTTCCCAGCTCTCCGCTGAAAAACCAAGAAGCAAACTCGGATCCAAAGTCATCATTTTGCAAGCTCAGTCCTGGGATTCCATCCAGAGGGAGGAAAAAGCCGCTCACTCTCCCTCTGCCAACATTCCCAAGACATTCCAATACTGGGCTTAACTCTTTCAAACACTCCAGAAGAACATCTGAGCAGACAACTTTGCCCCATGCAAGGTTTCATCCTTCTGTTTCGTGTGTTGACTAGCCATTGCAGAGTTACATTCCAGTCCTTTTTCCACACAACTGTCTGCTCTGGAGCCTTTGTGTGTTTTGGACTTCATGTGAGACTTATGCAACTGTCTGCAAAACACCTTATTTACCCAGGGGGTGGTATTTTGGAAAGTTGGATGGATTGAACAATGCCCATTTAAAATCAGTCTGATTCAGCTGGTGTAGACATATTTTTAACCCTTGCATTTATAAGATTGGGTCTCATCTTAACAAGCCCAGGAGAATGCAATACCTCTGAGCTGGATGCCAAAACACCCTTTTCAGGCAATAGATGCAAAGACTGACCTTCCTAAACAGGTTTTGAGAAGAGATCAGCCCTTTTTCCCCCAGGAGCAGCTTGTCTGGGTGGAGACTTCAGTATGGTCAGCATCTATGATGGGATGAGGGAACTGGTCCAGTGAGGGTGAAAATACATTTTCAACACAAGGATTTTGCAGTTTGGTTAGATCACCAGAAAATCAAGCAGCTAAATTGCAACAGCTTTTCCAATTAAATCTCATGAGTTCTTCTTCTACCTATGGGCTAAAATGTAATAACCAAGTGGGGAAACTGAGGTGGAAGTATTTTACCAAAGGCACAGTGCAAACCAATGCCCTTGGAGACAGCTGCCTGTTAGTGCTATTTTTCACTTAGTTCACCCTCCCTTCAGAGGAACGTGCACAAAAATGTCAGTAGGGCTTGGAAAGAGCAGATGGGAGTCAGTTGGGAAGTTGCCTACATGGGGGCAATTCTTAGAGATAGGACAATACCATTTTGAGCTAAAATCATGTGGGACCTGAGCACACTGAGCCCCTAAAGCTGCAGGTTTGATTTCTGTCTGATTCTTCACATGTACGTCCCACCCTGACCCCATCCATAATTTGATCTTTGAGGGCTGGAGGACATGAAGCGAGCAGTGCCTCACAATAATGGCACAAGGATGCTCATCAGCTCATTGACAGGGCAGGTGGAGGGCCAGGAAAATACAGCTGCAAAATGCATATTCTCAGCCTAATTACTTCTTCAGGACATTGTTTTTAGAGTGGCATCATAAAATATGGTAATAAAATCATAATAATATTTCCTTCAAACTTGTTAGAAGCTATTCCTTCTTCAAAATGTAGTTTTCTTTCCTCCTCTCTATGCCCCTGCTTATCTGCTTTCTTTGCTAGTCTCCCTATGCTCACCATCTCATGGTTATTTCTTTGCCTGCCTGTAGACTAGGTAACACACTGCTTCTGCTAGCAGTGATGTAGGCAAGGGACCAAGAACATCTCCATTATGAAGTCTCATTTGGAAGGAAGGTATGTTTTCTTCTAATATTACTTGACTAGACAATATTTGCTCCAGGCTACAGCCTGGTGTATAAGATCTCTGCCTGAGAGCACAGGAGAAGCAAAGAAAGAAATGTGCTTGGTAAAGGAAAACAGAGAGGGGAAAAGAAACCGTAGCAAGTGATTGCTCTGGGATGTGACCTAACCCCTTTGGTATTCTGCAAGGGGGAGAGGAGGGGAAATGGAGGATATGCCACAGTTTTAAAATTAGCTACTCCACATGTGCGTCGAGTCTTTCCGTATGCTATAAAGGAGAATCTAGCCCCCCCGTCCCAACTCAGTAATTACTCAACAGATGAAGGAACCTTTTCACTCTGCTGATGACATAATCAGGCTCTCTGAAAACAGTTCCCCTGTGTATTTATTTAACTGATGGACCAGAGCAGTCTTTTTAGGACTCACTTGAGTCTATAGGAGGCCCAGTGGGCATTTCAGTGTGTAGATTTACCTTCATGATTAAAGCAGACTGTTTGGTTTCCTGCAGAGGTTTTCCTGCTGATTAGACACACACTATTTTTTGAGGGGTTAAAAGCTGCCTGTCCCACCTCGCAGCTTCCGAGGGAATTGTGACTGTGGATGTTTCTCAGGCAAAGACAGCCCATTCCCTCCAGATCCAAGGGCCACACCACCAAAGGTGCTCTTTTCCATGGAGATACCACAGAAGGTACTCTTGTTTACCCAGAAGTGTCAGAAGAGGTCATTGCTATGGGGAATGGCAAAAGAGAGGAGAAAAAAGTCACCAACAACCAGCAGCTTAGCTCTTCTGCTGGTGTGTACTTTGAGTCATTTCTATAAAATCATCTTATATTTCTATAAAACACACCGAGCTTCACATTCATTAAGGTCAATTAGGAGAAAAAAGTACCTTTTGCACTTTACATCAATCTATAGACATTTGCAGATCTTTTCAGCACAGCCTTTCTAATTATACACTGATTATTTCCCTATATTTCTGAGAAAATGTCAGGCAAAACATTTACTATGAAGCCTCCCACGTTTTACTGACAGTCCAAAGGCTGCTACTGGGGCATAAAAATAGCTTCTTACTTCCCATGAAAAAAAAAAAGAAGGAAAATAAAACCCAAACTCTTTGGGCTTCTGTGTTGTTTCATGGGACTGTCACTGAGTCTTGAAGGCAGGGGATGGACTTCTCAACCCAACCCCAGCAGACAGCTCCTCACTGCAGACCCTGCAGTCATTGTTGTGCACTGATGTAGGTAGATGCTTGTCTGCCCTGAGAGTTCCAGAGATGGGTCTGTGTTTTGCCTTTAGGCAGATGACTGTATTTTCTGGCCTCAGAAGAACTCTGGCATCCCTTTTCAGTGTTCTAGAGTAAATCTCTACCCACAACTTTCCAATGGGTGTGGATGTATTTGGGAACATTGAAGGCGGTTTCTTTTGAGCTTGCTGTAGACATACCAGAAACATCCTGCTTCTGCTCAACATATGGCCTTCAACAGCCCCTGAAGCTCCAGACCAATGTGGTCTTTTAGGTTTTATTTCAAGCCTATTACCCTTTTTGTTCTTTGTTTCTCTATGATGGAAGAGGATTAATGTGGTTAGTTCATCTTGTCTGAAGTTCCCTTTCATGTAACAGCTTCATGCTTTCTTATGTTGGAGATGATTTTTGAGATGTTTAAATGGTTTCATTTTCCTCCTTGTTCCTTAATGGCATATAATTTTCATGGCTGATATGATTGGAACAATTAGGCATGACCCACCGCCAAGTGATCAAATACATGGAGAAGGAGCCATCCCCTTTACTTCACACGTGCCTATACAGAGCCAGGGCCCTCAATGGGGACCTACAGAAGTGACCTCACTCCTGTAACTGCACTAAACCACAAACTCTGCTGAGATTTCCAAATGGATGTTGGGCATCAAATCCACTTGTGAACGTGAGCCTCTGAGTTCCCTAATCTCACCCAAACCAAGGTTGTGTCATCCCTCATGCTGACCCATTTTGGCTTCTCTGTCTTTTCCCTGACAAGTGGCCTGGCTGCCACCCAAGGAGGTACCATGGAGGGATTCCATGTGTCCAGTGGGAGCTTCCCAGAGTGCGGGACTGGATACTATTGGCTTTATTTCTTGTACCTTTGCCAGGCTTTATACTTTGTTCATATGAGGAAAGATTTGAGGGAAGGGTTTTAAAGGAGCTGGGAATGGCATTTGAGTTGAAGAAGCAAATCCTCAGACTTCAAGGGCTGCATTTACAACACATACGTTCTAGGTAAAGGAAACTCACCTAAAATTAAAAAGAGTGAAAATAAAGTATGGATGCCCATAGAGCTCCTACTGATAGCTTTGATTAACAAAGGGTCTGCTGACCCTGTAACCATTTTGGGTTGCTGAAAGATCATAACCTTAGCCTGGCTGGGCCACAAGACCTGAACAGGGAGCATGCCTGAACCTTCACAGACTTGTAGAGGTGGTACTAACACCCCTAGCTCAGATCTGTGGTGTTGTGGGTCAAGAACCTCTACTTGAACAATGTTCTGCTGCCCCATGCAAATGTGATGACTGTGCCTGCACCCCTTAATTTACCATCTCACTCTCACCCACCACATTCTACCAAAACCATAGATCTAAACAGCCTCTACCCCTCACTCGGTCTGCCACCACTGAGAGCCCTACACCCCCCTGCAGAGAAAATTCAAGAAACTGAAGGTTTCTCTGCTGGTTACATTTTAGGATGAACATCAGGAGTCAGGAATACTGGCCAATTTCCTCAAGATGTTCTCATGCATCCATATGGCTTAAAATGTTCCATAATGAAATGAACTGCTGCTTTACAGTAATAATTACATGAAAATTTGCTATTCCAGTCATCCACCTTGATCATAATGTTTCTAAAGCTCTTTGAAAATGTAAAGTGCTCTAGCAGTGCTAAGCATTATCGTTATGTGAACAGCAGCTCCTTCTGTGTAAGGCTGTATGTGTCCTCACTTGAAAGAGATTTTTATTGACTGACACAAGAGACTATGTCGTATCCTCAAATCATACGCATTTAATTTCCTAAAGTAAGCTGTGTTAGCAATTTAACTAAGTTTAAAAGTAGGTGAATCCTATAAAGCTGAGCTTGTACTTGTCCCTAATATTCCACTAGCCAAAGTGATTTGCACTTCTACTATGCAGAAACGTGGAAGAGATTGAGCAGAGATTTGCTATTCAATCCTCTTTCTCCACAAACACTGTGGTGAATGAGTCTGCAGGAGGGGATGTAGGTCAGGATAACGTATTAAGTAAATAGTGCAGAACAGCCACAGAAAGTGAATGGCAAGATCTTAAATACGATTATTCACTTTGGAAACCCAAGCTTATGATTAACTCTGATCCAGCGGGAGGCCGTAATGTCCTGTGACCTGGGTGTCCAATCAAAGCAGCATGTGCTAGCACATGCCTATCACCACAAGGTTTATCATTACACTGCTCTCTGCTATTATGTGTAGAAATGCCCGGGAGTACTATTCTTGGCCAAAAGAAAACAGAAAAAAGTCACAGCCTACTTAGGAGGCAGGTATGAACAGGGGGTGACCTAAAGCTCATCCAGCAGCTGGGCTGTTTTCCTTCCATGTTATTCAGCTGCCTCTAAAATAGCCTCTGGCAAGGTTCAGGGGTGAAGAAAAATGAATCTGAGACAAGCCTGTGTTTGCGCCCATCAGGTGGGCACTGAGTTTCAGACTGTGGTTCAAACATACCTGACTGTTCACAAGTGTAATGCATTTGTTCAGGAACAGTTTTATTGCTTCAAGCTTTCGTTTATTCCTTTGGTGCCTGGAGCAAGTATTTGCTTTTATGAGATGTTCCGCTGTACCCTGTGTTCATATAACATCGAATAATTTTGCTTGTGCTTCCCACCCCAAGATGATGGCCAAGCTGTCAAAATGGCCTTGGCTTTGGGCTGTGGTCTGAAGGACACATTGCTTCACATTGCAGGTGTCTCTTAACTACCACTATTTGAATGACAGAGAGGACAAATCTGGTGGTTCATAAAAAACCAGTCTGCAGTTTTGCCCTATGGCAAGATGGATAATGTAATGAAGGGCAGCCTTGCTGTCTATGCAAAACAAGCCAACGTGCAGCACAAATGGGCCGTTACAGAACATTTTCTTACAGCTTATCCTGCAGATATATTTAAGTAGTATGTCTGATTTAGACCCAGTGGTAACACTCACTGCATTCAATGACTAATACAAAGTCCTTTCTGTTCACAAACGAGCCGAACATTTCATTAAAAAGGAGGAGGGCAAAGGGAACACATTTTAGAAAATCAGTGGTCCAGATTTCTCACATTTGATCATGCTTATGGGTTGGAAAGGCTGCTTCTGCCTAAGCTAAAGTGTGTATATTTGATTTATCTTGAAGATCCTTTGTCATGGGTTCAGCAGCAGCAGTCACTTTTCTTTAAGTAGTAGCTGGTGAGCACTGTGTTTTGGATTTTTGGCTTGGGAACAGTGCTGATAACACCAGTGTTT
>JASSUY010044390.1:0-10482 GCA_032466535.1 Forpus xanthops
ACACACTTGTGAGGTGGGCTGATGCCAACCTGATGAAGTTTAACCATGACAAGTGCAAGGTCCTACACCTGGGTTGGGGCAAACTCAGGCACAGCTACAGGTTGGGCAGAGAAAAGATTGAGAGCAGTCCTGCAGAGAAGGACTTGGGGGTGCTGGTGAATGAGAAAATGGACACAAGCTGGCTTCAGTGTGCTCTTGCAGCCCAGAAAGCCAAACATATCCTGGGCTGCATCAAAAGGAGAGTGACTAGGAGGTCAAGGGAGCTGATTCGACTCCTCTACTCTGCGCTCCTGAGACCTCACTTGGGGTACTGCCTACAGTTCTGGTGTCCTCAACATAAAAAGGACATGGAAGTGTTGGAACAACTCCAGAGGAGGGCCACGAGGATGATCAGGGGACTGGAGCACCTCCCATATGAAAATAGGATGAGAAAGTTGGGGTTGTTTAGTCTGGAGAGAAGGCTGTGAGGACACCTCATAGCAGCCTTCCCGTATCTGAAGGGGACCTATACGAATACTGGGGAGGGACTCTTCATGAGGGACTGTAGTGGTAGGACAAGGGGCAACAGGTTCAGACTTAACCAGGGGAAGTTTAGATTGGATCTGAGGAAGAAATTCTTTACTGTGAGGGTGGTGAGGCACTGGAATGGGTGGCCTAGGAAGGTTGCAAATGCTCCATCGCTGGCGGTGTTCAAGGCCAGGTTATACATAGCCTTGGGTGTCACGATTTAGGGGGAGATGTCTCTGCCCATGGCAAGCGGGTTGGAACTGGGTGAACTTAAGTTCCTTTCCAACCCTAACTATCCTACGATTCTGTGAAGGTATAATCATATAATAAAGGTTGGAAGGGAACTTTTAATCATCTTCTAGTTCCAACACTCCTGTCATGTGCAGTAGCATGTTCCAGTATATCAGGTTGCTCAAAGCTCCATCCAACCTCTCCTTGAATACTTCCAAAGATGGCACATCTATAACTTCACAGACAACTTTTCCATACTGACTGTATAAGCAACATAAAAAGCACATCTGGGGACCTAAAATAAGACAAAACTCACTTAATATTTAACTATCCCTTAAGTAACATAAAAAAAAAAAAAAATTATGACTTCTAAGTTCTCCCTAACTCAAACCATTGCTTACGTCTTTCTTGCACAAAGATTTCCATAACGTGGCTCAAGCAGCAATGTAGCCTAAAAGTATCTCATCCCAAATTAACACTTATTGGACAATTCAACAACCCCATAGCAGCATCCTATGAATACGGGAAAAATTTAGTTGATTTCAAAGAAGACATACTGTTTTCATTAAAGTCATACAATACCCAACAAATTATGTTTAATACAGAATTGTGTGCACTGTTTACAGCAGCAAGTCCAAATAGGCACTTTTGAAGGCGATAATACATGGTATAAATGATTAATCTGAGAAGTTACGTGAACACATAATCACATATGGTCTTTAAAGTTTCATAAGAATGAGCAAGAACTGCTCCTAAACGGTGGTTTAAAGCCAATTTCAGGTCATAAGAAAAGGCATCCATCCAACATGCTTCTGTTTCATCTAAAACCAAGCTCCAGGGAACATGAACAAACACAATAAGTAGAAAGTGCTGAAACTATTGCAGTGTAAGGAACAAAATACTTCTTGTGGAAAAGATATTATTCTGGAGTTCTCTTGACCAATTATGGAAAATGGGTTCTGAAAATTCAGGTAAGTGGTAGGTAGTCTTGTGGGCATAATGCTAGGGAAAAGAAATCACTTGCTGTAATTAGCAATATAAATGCAGATTTCAACAGGTGAGCAGCAAGCAATTGCTGAAGTTAGATGTATTTTCAGTCTTAAATTCAGATAGTAATATGAGAATATGAGACAGCTACAGCATGTTAATGGAAAAAGCTACTTATAAAGTTAAGATGAACGTTAAAGCCACCTTCAAGCACATATATTTACGTGTCAAATTTACTGATGAATACAAATATAACAGTTTACTCACACAATAGCTTTACAGTACCTGATCTCATATGTAAGAAAACACACTAGTGCCAATGTCATGCTAATAGATTACAGAGAAACAAAAGCAAGGGAAAAGATGATCTACTTTGCCAAGAGGCTTAATGCAAAATTTATTTTAGATGGGTTTACACCATGAAGTAAATACAGCACTGAGTTTGCAGGACTCTGCATATGTGAGCTTATGAGGCCAACAAAACAGCTGTAACCTTGAGTTTGTCACTAGCTTCCATCCATTACCCTTTTCCTTCATCTCTACAGTAGCATTTACATTATGTCTTCTCTTTTCTACAGGAGATAACCCAGATTTCTTCAGTTATCTTCAGAGGCAACATTTCTAGGTTCAAGATGATCCATATTAGAGCTCATTTTTTAATACTTAAGCATAGAATTTTGAACTTCTATCTGATGAATCTCAACCCATATTTTTCAAGCCACGTTTCCAATTTATCAGTGCCATTCTGAATTCTCTTTCTGGTCTTCCCCGTACTTGCAATTTCTCCCAGTTTGGTGCAGCCTAATTAGTCAATAAGTAAAGCTTGATTCCATCATGGGGAACTTAAAAATAGCACCACACTGGGACAGATGCCTCAAGAGCCTCGTTTGATTCATGCTTCCATTTCTGACTGTGACTCATTCTAAACACTCTCTGAAAACCTATTAATTTTATATTCACCAGGGCTTCAAAAGTTTGCTTTTATTATCATAGAATGGTTTGGGCTGGAACGGACCTTTAAGACTCGTCTAATTCCTGCTCCCTCTGCCATAAAGAGCGACACCTTCCACTCAACCAGATTGCTCAGAGCCCCCTTAAGGTTTACAGAGATGGTGCAGCTATCACCTCTGGGCAACCCGTGCCAGTGTTTTACCACTCTCATCGTAAACCATTTCTTCCTTATATTTAGTCAATATCTATCTGTAGTTTAAAAGCATTCACCCTTGTCCTGTCACAGCAGGCCCTACTGGATTATTATTATTTTCCCCTGCGAACAAGAGTAAATCCTGGAAGACAGTACTAATCGAAATAATAGTAGTGGTTGGCACCAGTTCTGGTAGTGATCTCAAACAGGCTTGCTTATGAACTGTTTTATATGAAACATTTCTGCTACTTCCTGCTAATACCTCCTTTAAAGGAAGTTTCTGTGAATGAAGCATTCAGCAATTTAAAAGCATCAAACCCAGGCAATCCAGATAAGTATGCATTTTTTGCTTCATATCCTTCTCTCAAAAAGAGAATTTACTATCTGTTAGAAATACTAACTAATCTAATTGCAATTTTCCTTCCCAGAATGACTGATACTGAAAAACATTAAAGGTTTAAGCCTTCTCCTCCCCTATCTGTAGACAGTTTCCTCTTCTCCGACTTACAGACCAACAACTTCATTCATTTTTTTACCCCTATGACTGACAACAAACTTCTCTAGAAAGTTATCTTGTTACCACACCTGAAGACCACAAATTGCCTCTGCTTTTGGCTTATGCTTTTCCAGGTCTACCCTCATAATCTGTCCTGAATAAACCAGACTATTTTCCACATTTTTTCTTTTAAATAATTCATATGAACTCTTCCTGAGCTTCATTTTTTCATGAAATTAGTATCTACCATAACTTCTGTCCTCCTACTACTTTGAGCAGCTTGTACTGAGGTTTGAAATAAGACCAGTGCCAAGAACTGAAGCAGAAAGTAGAGAATTCTTCCAGTAAGAATCAGGATAGTGAATTTTTCACACCACTGAAAAGCGTATCAATGAATTACAAATTACCACTGTGGAACAGTATTTATCTATCTGAAATATATTTATTTAATTATACAGAGACAGAGAAACTGGTATTCTTTGAGATAAGTGGCTCACAAGTTATTTCTTTGCTTATACTTAGGCATATCTTTATGTCTTTTATAAAAGGCTTTGAAACAATTAAAACCAGTTCTAAATGAGCTGGTTCAACCAGTCTTAATCAGTCTTAGTTCTGGATTAGTACACTACCGGTATTAATGGCGCATGCTTATTTAAACAGGTAATTACAGAAACCTCAACATGAAATGCCTTCTGACATTGTACTTTTTGTGGCTAAAGTGTCTGATGTTTCTATCTACTACTTCTCCTCTCCAAAATATAGCTTTATCTGCATATGCGTGTATATTTACCCTTGTTCTTTTATATTTAACCAGCCAAATGGAGGCATCAAAGTGGCCTTACCTTTGAGACAAAATCCAAGTTGACAAAGGTCCCTAATTCACTGGGCTTTTCATAGATCTACAGATTTTCAATACAGTTGCAGCTTACCTTGGAACTTTCTCTCAGATTTGTGGCCAAAGAGATAACGGCAGAAGTGCTTATAGACTAACTAGTGTTTTGGGATATGAATCTGTGTTGAGTTTACTCCCACTAGCAGTATATCATTCTTTATCTGAAGTATTACTTATTCTAGCACTCTTACCTCTGTCAACACTATGAGTAGTTATTTCCCTCCATATCATTAAGGGAGAAAAGTCCTGTAGAGTGGCATGAAACAATTTACACTTGGAACAAGGCAAAAAGAAGAAAGAAAGAAGGTAATACAGTTTGAGTGCAAGCCATAAGCTGTGTTGCAGTGAGAAAAACATGTAGCCTCAAAGACTGACTGAAACTATGAATGTTGTTACCTTACTATTACAAGAGATTAAAAAAATCCTACAATGCTCCAATGGTATGAGGGAGGAGGGGGAAACAACCCCCACAAACACACCCAAATCATTAGGGAATCTTTACTTATATTTCCAAATAATTGAAGATTATTGACTATCTTACTCATTCACACAAAGAAAATAAGGCTTCGACTCCTGCATGAAATCAGATTATTTTAGTAGCAGGTGATGTGCTCAACATTTTTCCAAATTATATCACCTACCCTTTAAAATTCTGTGTCTCAAATCCTTATGACAAAAAAGAGCATTGAAGCTCAGTTTAATTATCTGGAACAGACCATCAAAAGAGCCATAACAATTCATATGCACCCATGTTATGACATCAACTAATATACCATCATTTATTGAAAGAGAACAGACGCATAGCTTATGAAACAATTGCTTGCACCCAGGCATCAAGTAACAACTGTTTCTGTTGGCAATTATTAAAATGAGTAAATAAAAATCAGAAAGTCCTGAAAGTTCATAATGAATTTCTGGATACTTGTAAGATACTGAACCATGAACTACAGTGATAATTTCTGGAGTTTTCTTCAGTGTTTATAGTCATCCAGAACTTGATACTTCAGGTAGGAGCACAAGCACAGGCATCTACTGTTATCAGTTCCCATAGTAGTTCAAAGTTGGTATTTGCCACTTAACAACTGAACTGAGATCTCAACACTCAGCAGACATCACTGACAGAAGCAATAGCTCTGCTACAGGAAGGTTAGAAAACTTTTTTAGGTGTCTTTCATAAGTATACCAAGATCTAAGTAACTGCTTGCATTGATTTCCAGTGATCCATGTCTCCTGGAAGAAACTTTTAGTGGGCTGATGCTATATAATCCAAAAGACCTTCTAAGCAAAGGGCTGATGATGCTACGAGACAGGAACAGAGGCATAAAGTTTCAAAATGAAGCTTGGTATAAATAGGTTTTTTTCGTATTTGTGCAAATGAATAGGTTGTACAATAAAAACTAAGAATCCAAAACAGATAGAGCCCATACAACTGCGAATTTGTCAGTATTGCTGTCATGTTACATCAGATTTAGGGACTGCATCATGAAATTACAGTTTTGTCAACATTTACACCTGGATTTAACACAAGCTAATCATTGTACGTGCCATCCTAGAGTACTCGTAACTACAAGTACAATTTCCTTCAGCTCACAAAGGGTCTACTTTCTCTCTTCCTCTTCGCACTGTAGGATACAGTAACGGCTCTGGTCATACTCCAAATGATTTCAGCTGTTCAATATTATTCTATTCTGGTATATTATGTCCTGTGGTTTTTTTTGAAGAAATAATATTGGAAAAACTGGACAGGACATTGGAAATACATTGCAATCTGCAGATCAGGATGACCAGTGAGGAGAACTTTAAAGCAGCTAATTTTCACAAGACCCTAGGTGAGTCAAAGGAGCATGCTTTCAATCAATAAACCTGTCTGACACACTGCCAAAGTTATGGTTTGGACTTAACAGAAGTTCCCAGAACTGTTTGTAAATATTCTGCTACCAAGTTTTATTTTTAAAATGTATAACTTACTCTAAACTCAGAAAAATTTATCAGGGACATTTAAAATATTTCATAGAATGAAGTACAGGAAAAGAGTTAGTTCCCTGAATTTCAGACCAAATTGATCAAGTATACCTTAATGCTCCCATACTCGTAGGAGCTGAGGACCAAATCAGTCTCCCCAAATACATGCACTGACTGAGAGGGAAAGGAAGAAAACAGAAGGCCTTATAGTCCCTGCAGGTGACTTGGGCTGTGGAAGGATCCTGAATTGTAACAATCATGAAGAAGAGAATCTAATATAAAACTGAGTTTCCTGTTAACAAACAGAGCCATTGGTCTGGGGGAGAGGGAAAACACTCAGGAATACTGGAAGGGAATGGATATTGCTGGATAGATCCTCAGTGCAAGGACTATGCAGCTATCTAGGAAATGGCTGTTTTCAACATGTGCAGGGAAGGTAATTCCTAGCAACTATTAAACATGCTAATGATATCCTTAGACTAACTGGAAAAAGTGTTCTATAAACAAAAGTGGTCAAAGTTGCGTGTAATGCTAGAAGTATGGTTGAGAGCACAAGGATGGAAATCAAGGGATATACCAGCCTCCTCTCACATACTTGATATTAATTACTCAAAATGCAATACTTTCTCTAGTTCCTTATTTCTGACTAAATTTAGGAAAACTGAATTTTATCCTATTCCTGCATATTCTTTCTGTCTCAAAAGTCAAATAAGATTTCAAACATATGATAGCACAAGTTTTAACTATACAGTACCATAACTAATTGGATAAGACCACTGGATATAAAGAAGGTAATATTCTGCAATCACAATATAGCTGCTTGCAAGTGAACAGGCTGTTTAGTCAGGGCCCCAAAGCCTCAAGTTTTACTTTTTGCTCTGCACTATGGCCTTGGCAATTACTTTGCCTCTTCCCACAATTTCCCTTTCCCACCTCTACAGAGGAAAATTATCCGCTTCCACAAAGTGCCACAAGAGACATCCAAATTTAGAAGCCATGTAGCTACTTAAATGACCCTTATCTCCCAAAGCAAATATTCTTTTGCCATTAAGAAAAACAATAACCTGGAAAAGGCAAAAATAAAGAGACTTTATTAATATGGAATCAAGATCAGCCTTTTGTTCTTCCAAGATAGTTGGAAGTAGCACTCTTCCAACAAGGAAACACAGATTTTATGGCAATATCTTGACTGTACTTACTAAGAAACTCAAATGCTTTATGCTTACAGATTATGCAATTTTATGGAGAAAAGTCCCCAATAATTACTGTTTGCATTTAAATACCTTCTCTCTTAAAAATAGAAAAGCTGCCTGACTGAACCCTACTATTCTCCAGCTGCCTTCTAAGATCACCTTCACATCTCTTTTGCAACCCATCCTCTATTATTCTATACTGTGCTGTCCTGCCTACAACTGCAGCTACGTGCTGCAAAAGCACCACACTTTACAGCTGTCAGTGTCAATGGCAATAAATTCTGAGCCACCCAATATTGGCAAGTACCTTCAGTCACACTGAAACAGCAAAGCATCACCAGCTGGCTCAGCTTTCCCTGCCTCACACACTGCTGTTTGCAATTCGTCTGGCTTCCATTACACCTAGACAAAGCAAAAGCAGTTTAGTGGCTGCAGGTAGACAACAGGAACTGTCACCAGTCTGGGTGTGGAAAGAGTTGCATCTCATCAGTATTTATCATTTAGTTATTTTATCTTTTTCCGATGTCACTGCTGATGTTCTAGAAAAGTAGATAAGAGAGAACAGTCTGATACTTAATGAACTTCTCTTAATGAAGAAATTTTGAGGAGCACACCACAGGCCAGTCAAGTTTTAATTTTTTTTTAGAATAACAAATTATGTTAGAAAAACCTCTTTGCACTGAGAAAGTGGGATTCGTAGTTAGAGTCTGTAATATCATACTGTTGGTGTCTTCTACATGCACTGCTTATTTATTTCTCAAGAGCCTTTGCCATTTTCCTTTTGCCAGTAAAAAAAGCCCCATCAGCATCCCTCAATATCTCTTGGGTCCTACAGTGTTTGTGTTGAGGCCATTGTATGTTGATTTTTCATCTATGATGTTGAGGTTTTCTTTGGGGTGTGGGGTGTGCGAAGAAGGAGAGGGAACTGCACTTAAGAAAGAAGTATATAACTGAAACTCCATCCTCTGGCTATCAGTCAGAAACTCCCAGGCAACAAACTGCGCATCCAAGACACTCAATTTTAAATGAAGATTTAATTACTGGGCTTATTTTTAAAGGATGGATTTGGGGGAGAGAGGAAAAAGAAAAAAGAAACCCATAGATATTCCAACTTTCAGTAATTAAATATTGAACCATAATATGATTTAATGCATCCTACTCCTGTTCCAGCCTGGTGACGTGTTCCTAAAGAGATTTATATGAAAATTGGTACATAATCATCAGCATTTTTTCTTCATCTGTCAAAACCTGTGCAAGTCTCAATCCACATCAAGAGCAATCTAGCAATCTCTCTGATTCTTTCTGGATAGGCAGCTCACAATTGTCACATTTTGAAGCTTTAAACAGCATAAAGGCTTCACTTGGTGCCCTACCTAAAGGGTTCATATATTCCTGCATTCACATTAATATTTGTTGCTAATTATTGTTGTCAATATAGAGCAAGTAAATGAATAGTGGGATTCATTTGTATTTCTGAGCAAGGCTAACATTTCATAGCAGTGTCTTAAAGCTTCAATACATCCCATGAACTTTTATCAGACTTGTGCCATGCATCATAATGGAAATAAATGCCAGAGGCATTAAAAATATAGTTCCATACTGTTCTTTGAAAAACTAGCTCTATGATCATGTTATAGCACTGAATGCAACTTTGTAATTCAAATATTTTTAGTTTCTGTCTGTGTGCATGAGTGCACGGATAAGATAGTGAAACATAAAAATGAGATTAACCGAACAGCTTTCCTGTATGTGCAGCTATGTGAGTTGAAAAGATCAAAATCAGCAGCAGGGCTAAAGCAGCCAAAGAAGAAATCACAGTTTATGAAGGTCTTATGGGAAGATTATTGTATTACCTCCAGTACAGAAGAGGTACAGATCTGCTTTAAACTGATTCCAAATCCATTTGAACTTCAGGATACTTTAGAATGACTGGTTTTGCTCCATTTTGCTGTAAGAGCTCATCTTTAGAATACATACATAATAGGGTTTCAGAGAGGCAGAAAATACCAATTAGTCCACCATTGTTTTCCTGGGCTGAGTCAGCCTTTCCCAGTTCAGTTTTCATGAGAGCCACTTGCCATGGAAAACAGTTATGTGAGCTGGGCAGCATCCTCCAGCAAGACCCTGTTCTACAGCATGCCCTATCTATGACTGGTAGCTTTGGATCATGGGCACGTCAAAACATGTTATCTGACCTAAGGTGCTATGCTGTGGTAGGGTAGACTCAATGGGACCTGGATATTTATAGAAGGTGGTAGCAATCAATGATACAGCTGATGACTTAAACCAAGCTTAAGGAAAGTTTAACAAGTCAAACCACTCTTAAAGAAACCAAGTACAACTCACCACACACCAAGACCTTAAAGCAAGGCATACACGTTAACCAGTATTTTCTGCCAGATTCAATGAAGTTCAATTACTAGCTTTCATCCAATTAGCTTTTTCTTTCATCTCTCATTTTAACTCACTCTAGTCCCTAAATCCTGCAATAGACATCTATTAAGTGGTTAACGGCTGTCATGCTTTCAGCTAGAGGTAGCTATGTCAGGTGCGTTACTGATCCCCATTCAGATTTCACCTACCAGCTCACCTTAACAACCTTTCAGGTTTAAAGTTCACTTGCATTAAGTTTATTAATGCACAATTGGCTGCTGAAGGCATTACTGCAGTAGAAAAACATGTTATCAAAACAGAAGAATGATTTTTTCCTCTCTTCTCATGAAACACTGCAGTCTGTTAAAACCATTCTGCTAAAGTACTTCTAATCCTGAGAGGTTCACAAATAACAGGTTTTATTCTCTACCCTCACAAGTGGCAAAATGGTTAGTTTTCAGATTTCATCTCTCCAGCAAGGTCATTTTCCCCAGTGATTCAGCACTTTGGCATTTCATTTTCTCTCTAAAAAGGGGGAAAACAAAATCTAGTAGGAGAACACAGAGAAATTTTGGAGACAAGATAAAGAAGAAAAGGATCAGATGCTTTCCATTGTGCCCAGGAAATTATTATACTGACTGGTTGTTTTATTTAGGTGTAGTGCAGACAGCCTGCACTTTGTCCATTAGAACTGTCT
>JASSUY010044392.1:0-24338 GCA_032466535.1 Forpus xanthops
TGGCCAGTCTGAACATTCTAAGCCATAACTATAAACACTGGTGTTATCAGCACTGCTCCCAAGCTAAAAATCCAAAAACACAGTGCTACACCAGCTACTACTTAAAGAAAAATGACTGCTGCTGCTGAACCCATGACACTCTCTCATTTCTTACTCCATCCCCACACAACACAGAAAAATTGATTGCTATTGCCTTTACTGCAACATTATAAGATGTGCTTTTGACTCTTCCCTCACTCTTCCATTCAGATTAAAGACCTTCTTCATAGGCAACATTTTTCAGCACTATCATCATCATTCCAGATATTCCCCTACTTCTGTACAACTTTCAAAGTGCTAATCAAATCTCATCTACACAAAACAAGGTAGTTTCTCTACTCAGCATGTCTTGCATATTAACTTCTTTAATATTCTTGAGATCAATAATGTTTTTTGCTCCCTGGTTTGCATTTTATCATTTAGCTTCAACTTCTTCAGCTAGTTCTTTGCACTGGTATTAACTGTTTTGGAACCACGAAGTATTAAGGTCAAGCTGAATTCTGAACTTCCTTTGAACAATTATACACTGACACTTACATACCCTTATCAACAAATTCAGTATCAACATATTTCATCATCAGTAAATTAATACAAACAATTACTCTCTCGGAGGAGACAGAAAACCTGTAACTCTCTTGTTCCTCTCCAGACTCTATCCCTTCTCTCCCTGGATTCTATTAATAGAGTCAAAGAATTAGAGACTAGCTTGGTGATTTCTTTTAATTTTCTTAGTTGAGTCCTACCTGGCCTTGCTAATACATACACCTTCTTTAAACAGATCTTCCCTGTTCTGACCAATAAAACCTACCTAATTGTTAAAACTGACCAAGATGATTATCTCATAATAGTGAATTACTCAGATGTCCCTTAATCATTATGTTATTTGATCTCCTGTTCTAGAAAACGATGGTACTTACACTTTGATTTCCTTTTAGTGTTAATATAGTTATTATAACATGCTTTGTTAGGTCACCTAATAATGGTATATTGTTTTGAATTGACAGAATGGGAAAAAACAAGACATGCATTTCTTTTACTGGTATCTTAGCTGCCAATTTCTTGACAACTCTGATTTTTTCATCCTTCTTCTGGGACTTTATAACTAACCTCAATCAGAACCTCTTTCTCCCCTTCATCTGTATGTTTTGCATTATCCAGTTCATCATGCATCTCAGAGAGCTGGTCTTGAAGATCTCTGATCTCAGACTGGTGTTGTTCCTGCTCCATCTTCACTTGAAAAAACCTTATTAGGAAAAATCAGACAGAATTTTCTAATTTATAGAAATTACAAAATTGTAGTAATTAGAAATAACTAATTAGTACTCAAAATAAAAAAAAATAAAATACAAATATGTGTTCCCGTATTCCCCACAAAGGAATGGGATATAATGAGGCAGAAAAATTAAATGTCAGAGGGGTAAAAATGAGAACTCTAAAGTAGATATACAAGCGGAAAGCTGTATTTTATTTTAAACCTTGTACTACATGCTTGACTAAAGTGTCAAGTGCTTTCATATTTTAAAGAATTGAACTATATATTGTGACCATGAAATATAAAAAGGAATTTCCACAAAAAGGAAAACTATAAATTCAGCAATCTTTCTCTTCCTTCCAGATACTCTAAAAATATGTCTCTTTTAAACAGTGGAAATATTTCCTACAATAAAAAACATCACTGTCAGATTCCATTAACATATCCTAAAGATACAGGCACTTTTAAGCTAAAAACTTTAAGAAAAAGCACAAATTCCAATGAATAACTTCTGTAAAATCAACTCACTCCTCTAGGTTCTGCCTGAGTTCCTTCTCGCTTTCTTCCAGCTGCTTTCTTAAGGCTTCTTTTTCACACACACTTTCATCAAGTTGCAGCTGAAGATCTTTCAGCCTTGCTTGTGTGGCATTTCTCTCTTCTTTGGAATTCTGCTGATTCTGAATTTTGTACATCAAAAGTTAAGCAAGATAACGGACTAAGCATAAGTAAATTAAAGGCTCTTTTTTATTGTATGAAAGAACACATTGCAAGATTTTGATATTTTTCACTTGTGGAAGTGCTTAATAACCTGTGAATATTAAAAGCCTAAAACGTTTATCTGCACACACGAAGCACTGCTATTTGGTTTTATTAGAAATGTGAGAAGTAAAGTCTCCTCAGTACTATCTCATCAGTTCGAAGTATACTTGTTCTTATGATAGGGTTAACATGCAAACTGAAAGACACCAAACTTCTTTTCTTCATGTCTTCAGAGAACTGCTGTACTTAATTACTTCAAATTCAGCACTGCAAAAATAATGCAGTAATTAGCAGACAGCAGCTGCATAAGTAATACTATTTGTCTCTCACTTAACATCTGTCTTGCAACAATAAAAAGATTAACATTTACCTCTTTGGATAGCTAAGAAATTTTATATGCATGTGTCTAACATTTTTATTCACCTCTCCAAACTCCTTTTCAAATACTAAGAAAGAGATTTCTCAAGAAAAGGGTAACCATGCTATGAGCAACTACATTTAAAATTAAGTCTTTTGTAAAAGCACGGGTATCGGGACTACAAGGAATATGAGCAAAAAAGGGTTCAGCTGGTCAACCAGTTGCCACTTAGGAAAGTTTATCTGAAGTAGTCAAAAGCTTTATAAGAACAAAGTGCCATACCCTAATTTCTAGATCCAATTTTTTTTGTAATTCTTCCACTTTTCTTTCAAGTTCTGCTTTTTGCTCCACCAATGCTTTTACTTCAGCTGAAGAATCCGAAACCTACAATTAAATAGAGATGTTTAATCCCACAAAGCCAAGATGCACTTTGACAATTGTTCTTTTTAAATCTAAAGTAAAGCTACAAGCCAGGCTAATGAAGTGTAGCATCACCAGTGACTTTTCATACAGATCAAGCCAAGCTAATATTTTCAAAGAACCATGATTTGATTTTCATAAAACTTCTTAGTAATTGCTCAAGGGATGTTGCAAATAACACAAAAAATACACAAACCTAAAGAAAAATTCAAATTAGGCAACATATGAATTAAGTCACAAAGACTTGGGGCCAAATTTGGCTGAGATACCACCAATTGCACAAAACTGCCATTAAAGGGGTTCATACTCAAATGCCAAGATAGATTTGCAAACACTGTTTTATAGTAATCTCTGAAGATGTGCTTTATATATTCATTTTGACTGATTATAACCCAGGATAAAATAATCATCAAAAGAAAGCATTTAATCCTCATGCTATCACTGTAACAACTGGACATTACTTCACTTTCCTTTAAAACTGAAAAAACAGTTCACCATGTAGCAAGAAACAAAAACTTTTCAGCAGGCAGATTGTCAAATGCCATTAATGTAATCTGGCTTTTAAAAAATGTCCTAAATTATTGATTTTCTAAATTACAAATTAAAATACTCTTTCCACTAAGATATCTATTTATAATCACTGTAATGAGAAGATGCTCCACGATTATTTTTATATTTATATTCATATTTATGTTAGCTTTTTCTTTGATCCAACAACCTTTTGATGTTCACATTAAGTTTGCATCTCTCCTTCTAAAATGTAGAAGCTCTCAAAGTAGACTCCTTTACGTTATTCTTTAATTGTTAACAGATTCCTCATAAGTCACCTCAGAACATGATTAAAATTAAGCTACACTACTAAGAATACTACAATAATATACGTACTAGAAAAATAGTCTCATTTAAGTCAGTGAGGCAGTTCAAGTTTAAGCCCTGTTTGAATACATATCACTAATAAACAAGCCAAAACAACTTAAGAAATTGTTTACCTGTGTCTTTCCAGCAGCTCTTGACTTTAAAGTCTGAATTTTTTCAAAAACCAAATTGACTTTCCTCTTTGTCGCATCATCATTATCAGCACTTCTAAAACACACAGAATGAAAGCAATACGATCAAAGATCCTATTTTTTTAATATTGGAACAAATTTAGAGAGTCCAAACTATGTAAAATCACCACTATAAAAAAAAATAAACAATATGAACCATTCAGAAATTTTCTTAGCTATGATTTCATTAAACCCTTTAAAGAGAGGCTGTTAAAAAAATTATATTCACTGAATTCTTTAATTGTAACTCTCTTCTACAAAATTATAGCTGTGGAAAGACAGGTATTCAGCATGTATTATACAAACATACTGAAATTAGAAGCAATTAGTACTATGTTTTTCCAGTTGTAACTACTGCACCATGAAATACACTTTAGCAGCTCCCAGAACCTGCTATATCAGGAATGCAAAAAAAAAAAATAAGTACATTGTGTATATTTTAATTAATTTCTCTTTCCTTCATCTTTCAATAAGTTATCCTTAGGAAACACCAAGTAAAAGAGTTATAGGTAGACAAAGGATTAAACATACATCAACAGGAGAGCTTCTGCCAAAACTTCAAGAGGTAACACTTTTTTGTTGTTTAAAAAATCCACAAGTTTAAACTCCCATGTAGTATGATTTGAATTCTTCATGAACCTCCATATCACATGAAGTTTAACTTCTAAAGTATTCAAAAGATTAATCAGATTCTAACACACATATTTCAGGTACACTTAATCAAATCCTGTACGATACCTTATGTAAGTCCTGATTGCCCAGGTATTTCGAGATCCTATGACTTGAAAGATACAGCTCAGATACAGAATTGCAAAACAATTCTACCTTTGCTTTTACAGTTTCACATTTTAAATATACTAGAAAATAAATATTGAGAAAATACAGTCTCTTTGGAGAGCAGTCCTCTCCAGAACTATGTTTACTAACCCTTCCTTAAGGTAATTGTAAAGTATCTGTTTAGCAGTCTCTTCATTCGTTTGCTGTGCAAGACCTTGCTGGCCTTTTAAGAGATCAGGAGTTGCCTAAAATGACAAGACAAGACATCAAAAAATATAATAATAAGGGTTGTAAATACAACCTCTACAACTTAAGTTCTCCATTCTAGTCTCTTACAAAAACATTTATGTACTGTGAACCTAAGTTCATACAGATCCACTGAAATTTTGGCCTGCTGCAATAAAAAGTATGCTCCACACCAGAAGAAAGAAAATATAATTTTGCATTCTCTTGCACATTTATGCTTAAGAATAACCACATCATTTACAATAATCTCCTTTAGTCCCACCATCTTCCTTCACCCAAACAAGAATATAGTGTTTTACAAATCGTGTTTTCTATGCCTGCCGATAAAGGAGAAATTTTTGTGGTTTTAATTCTCCAGAACAATTTCATTTGGAAGTATTGTGTGATGAGAGTTTGTTCTAATTAAGGGCAGAAAAATATGCATTTAACAGTATGAAAGTTTTAGTATGCTAGAGTACAAAACACAGCTTAAAGAGTAAATTCAAATTTACCTGTATATGAGGGACAGATGAAAACGTTCTCACAGAAATCTTCTTGGCTCCTGAATCAGGTGGAATTGTGATTCGGTTTGGCAACAATAAAGTAGAAGTTACTGTTCTAACTTCTTCTCTCTTATTCTGCCCTGGGAGTGTAGACGACCTGAACATCAAGCTCTCAGTATCAGCTCCATTTTGTTTATGGTGTTGCAAAGAACTGAAACTGCTATTCTGAGTGTCTTTATCAGGCATTTGCTGTTTTCCAATACTTCGAGCAGAAACCTTCATCTCTTTGGAAGATGACTTTTGATCTCTGGATAACTGCTTGTGAAAGCAAACTTTAGATGGTCCCAGCAAGTGCTCAGTTGACTTACCCAAACTTTTACTGAATTCACCTAAATAATCTGAATTCACATCAGGCCCTAATGACAAGGCACTATCAACACTTTTTGATCTTTTACGATCATCTGGATGAATTCTATTCCTTTTTCCTGACCTACCTCTTCTGTGAGGATCCACTTTCTTATCAAACTTTTCAATTAGCTGATCTACTCCTGGAAGTGAACCAGTATCAATATCACGGCCAGTTCCAGGCAAAAATGGGATATATCTTCTGTTTTCATGCCGATTAACGTTGTCTGCATATATGGCATACTCTTGATCATCAAGTAAAAATCTGTATAAGGAATTTGCTGAAGTGGGAGTGGCTGATGAGGATGATGATCTTCGTGAGTCATCCAATACTGGCCCAGCTGAATCTTGTCTGCGGAAGGGAAGAACATCTGGTCTAGGTTTTCTTTTCTCTGGATAAGCAGTGGGACTAACACAAGGGGATCCTCCTGCAGATGAAAATGACTCTGAAACACACACTTCACTGAGGCTGATGGTGCTACTGGGACAATCTAACAGCTGCTTATTTTGATCTTCTGTTTCTACTGACCTGTTCAAATGCATTTTTTTTGAATTTGCTTTGGGTGGCTCTGCAATGTACGTATTTGTCTTCTGTAGTGACACTACTTTAGAAGAGGAAATCCAAGGCTTTGCTTCAGGTTTTTCATCTGCAAAAGATTTAGATTTACTACACACAGAAGGCTGGTAACTATCCAAGTTCAGGTTGTTTTTTTCAGGATCATAAGGCTGTAAAAGTTCAGGATGTTTTTGAAAATTCAACAAATTTGAGGGTTTCATTGTTCCACCTTTAAATTCTGATATTCCATTTTCCTTTTCATCCAGATCAGTTATCTTTAGGCTTTTAAGCACACCTGGTTGAATTTGCTGTGTTCCAGGAAACATAGTGTGTTCACTGTTTTTGTCCTCCAACCTAAAAGCAGTATTGGAACCTGTGGCTGGCTTGCTTGCAGTGTAAGAAATGACCTCTTGTTCTTTTCCAGCAGAAGGATTTTCTGACAAACATCCTTCTGTATTGTTTAGTACAATGTAAGGATGTCCATCAATTCCTTGGACTCTAATACTGACACCATAAGACCCCGTTCTAGAATTTTGTGCGTTTCTAGTTTTTTGAGTCTCCTCACTTGTGAGTTCCAGAGCAACTTCGTAGTCCTGCCGCACGTGCTTAAAGCCAGCAAAATATGGTTCCATGATTACCAAAGGAATATAGCTGAAGAGAAATGACAAAAATGTCATTGTTTAAAACATTTCAGATTATTTCATTCATTATTTTATTGCACCAATCAGTGTGACCATAATTATTTAACAGTAATATGCAGACAGATCAATATACGAGCTATACAAAGCTCGAAGCAAATACACTGTGATCTAAATGTCTGACTGGACCAATGTAATGTTATTATATGATTATAAATGGCAAGAAATAGCAAGACTACTTACACAGAGTTGGTGCTAATTGCTTTAGAATCAGATTACTTCTAATATAAGAAATTCTAGTACAATTTTTTGAGTCAAAGCAGCTTTTATTTTGGGTGTCTCCACTGTATTTACTGAAAGACTGTACACTTCACAAATCAATCATTTTAGAGTCAGCAATTATTAACAGCTATATTAACATTTGAACATCAGACCACAAGAGCAAAACACAACCAGGCAGTTTTAGATTATGAATTTTAGGCAACTAAAGCACTGCAAGGAAGGTCAATATCCTCATACCTTTGAGTTGCACTTTTACATATCTGCTTTTCAACATTTGTTTCTCAAGACATCTGAAAATAAACTTTCTCATTTATTATCTCATTACCATCCATAAGAATAAACTTTCCTACAGGTTAATTCAACAATTCTCCCAATGTGGGCTTGTTCCAGAAAACTCCAGTTGCTATTTTAAAACAGATACTTTGCAAAAATTCTGCTAGTATTTCCACGGCTGATGGTGCCTTTTTGTGTTCAACAGGAATGCTAATTCCTGCTTATATATGCCAAAACTATTCTTGCTCTAAAAACCGAGAAATTAAACCCTACCTGCACTTCCAATGTTAAATGCTATTCTCTTTTTCTGTAAGAACTGGCTTGGTGCATAGATTTACTTTACTGTCTGTTGCATATTATGTGCCGACTGTCTAGCGGCAGAGGCAATGCAGTGACAATAAGAACCGTGTCTATAAAAGAATGAAACACAATACTCTAATGCAAAACCTGGAGGGAATAAACTTCTGAACTGAGCTGGAGAGTTGAGTAACCACTGAAGCCTGACAATACCAAGATCATTAAACAGTGGTGAATAATCATTGAAAGGAAACAGAAAGCACAAGATGTCTCATGGAAAAACAAACCTCTCCAGCCAGTTTCACTCTCCTGTGTATTTCAGCATGAACTATCTCCCTTTAGATATTCTAAACAACAGCAGAATTATCATTCCTTCCTGACAGTGATTTAAAAAGTTTGGCTCACTATCAAAGTCTTCCTCAGATATTAAAACATTCAGTGACTTAGGTAAATTCACCAAAACTAATTCAGAGGTTACATTCACTTTGTAAAGGAAAGTAAACAGACAATATGAATTGGATCTCCATTTAAGACTTCCTGAGCAGGAAGAGAAACAGAGCAAGACAAAAGCAAAGATGAGCCAGCGAGGGCTAAGGGGAATAGAAAAATGAATGAGCAACAGAAGGTTAACAGCAAGTACCAATACACTTTATTATCTTGGTACTCTATTTCTCTAGTTTTCTTTACCTTCTCCAAATACTCACAATATCTCACATTAATCACACTGTTTCAGCATATAAGCTGAAACAAAAAGGACCAAGTAAAAACAACAGAAGTAGATTCTAGTCACAGAGTCAATGAAAAGATCGCTATTGGGTTTTCGACCAGGACACAGAAATCAGCTTTGAGCTGCTCTAATGGTAGCTGAGAAAGCAGAGAAAAAAGAGATAGCACAGCACAGAGCTGTAACAGAATATTCACTGAAGGGGTCAGACCACGCTAATCTAATGAATGGTTGCTGGAGGTTGGAAAGAAACTAGGCTCTCCACTCTGTTCTTCAAACTGTTGAGTGGGTCCAGCTACATTCAATTACTCTTTGTTTGCTCAAGGGAACAAAAGGGAAGTATTTCTGAAAGTTCAAAAGATGTTTTCAAATAAGTAAACCTTTTGAAGCTTTTATGCTTTCCATTTTTAATTACTGTTATGCAATGCTGATCTAAAGTCACTACTACTGGTATGTAATACTTAAAATTAATTATCTGTTTTAGCAAAAAAAAAAAAATTATAAAATAAAGTTTAGCAGACTTCTAAAACAAATCTGCACGATTGTCTAGGGAAAAAGTGTTAACAAGACATGATTTTGCAACTGAGAATTACTGACAAAGAGACTTGAACCAGCCCATGAAAAAGCAACAACATTCTGTATCTTCTAAAGAACAGTTAAAGTATCTCAATGTTCTCCAAAAATACATATCACTCAGAACTATAACTTCATAAAGAAGTCTAGCTTGCAGAACACAGTATGCTGATACTACACTAAGTTCAAATCATCCACGGCATATTTGCATCTGACCATGCAAGTGAAAAAAACCCAGGATTTATACATAGGTGTAGTGTACATCTGCAGTAGATGAATAAATGAATGCCTTCAAAAAGGACTTCCACTTAGTGATTCTAGCAAAATCAGAAAGACCACCAATAAATTTAGAAAATTGACTTAGTATATAAAGGTTTACCCTACATTTTAAAGCTGTGTGTAATAGCAGACCTATAAAAACAGTAGCATTCGTCTAAATTTGCTAATAGTGGTAACAAACAAAGGATAAAGAGGTCAATAAAAATAAAACTTAAAAAAAAAAATTCAAATCAACCATAAAGAATAGGTAAGCAATAAATGTCAGTAAGTCAAATTCAGGGTGACTGTAAGAGGTGCTTTCAAGCATGTTGCAAGGTTGCTAAAAATATTAGATAGCCAGAAAGAAAAAGAGGCCATACCAAAATAACCCAACAACAACCACAAAACAGCAAAACCCTTCGTGTATAGTGGAAACAGTATTTATGTTAATAATCTACCTTAAATTAACAATTAATATATTTGTCTCAAACTATGTAGAAACACATGAATTTGCCTTCCTCACATATTATACTAATGAATTATATATACTATAATATATACTATAGAAAAGCATAAAACCTTGTAGAAATCAAAGTGCTAGTACAAAATTTTTAAATAAAACATTTTATCTTCTGGTACTATGAAAATATATATATAACAATCCCCATTACACCTACAAGAAAATAAGACAGCTAGTCCTACTATTCTAATATTTAAAGGTCTTCCTTAAGGGTTCTTATTTTATAGGATGTTAAGCCACTGTCAACAATACTCCCATGAACTACATAATATCTGAAAGTTATTTTACAATACCTGAAAACAATGTTGGTAATATTGTAAACATTTTTAAATGCCTTAAAAAAGCATTACTGGTTTTTCTCACACAGCCTTTCTGAGGAAAACCTAACTCCTCTAATGATGCCAATTTTTTAATTACAGTTACAGTCATATTTTTATGCAAACGCTGTGCAGCCAGCATCTCAGGCTTTGGCAGGCTTATAGCAATAGATTAAGATAAGAAGACCGAAGCTGATCTCTCCCATCTGTCTACCCCGCTCCTCTGATGGACATCATGTCAAAAATGAAAACAATGACTGAATATACACATCAGCCACAAATATTTGCAGAATGGCATGCCCAGGTAAATGCAATCAGCCTTCTGTTCAATACTATTGGTGGATGAAATTCTGACATCTGACACAGGAGGAGCTGACAGCCAGGGCCCTGACAGCTACTGCAGTAGCTGTCCAGTTTTAATCTCCTTTAACACTGCTGAACCTCTCAAATGTTATGACAAAACAGTTTGTTTACTCTTAAACTTATAAAGAGAGGTTAGATATTTTCAGAGTTATTAGGAAGAGATTTACCCTATTTGTCGAGCTGCTTGTCATTTCCTTGGAGTTATCTATAATAGAAGCTTTTATTTTTTTATAGAGTGATGCACATTCTAATTCCAGATTTTCTGCCAAACTAGTATTTGCACTTTGAGATAATAAAGTCTTGATAGTAATTTTATTTAGTGTCTCACAAAAGTTTAAAAACACAGTTTTCAGAAAACAGAAGCAGTAATTCTGCATAAATTTCTTAACCAGGTAGAAGACTGTTCTGTTATTTTACAGAATAAATATATTATTTTATAAAATCGATTAGTATCACCTACTTGTGAAGCAAATATCACAGCAACATATACAAATTAATCAGGACATAAGAAATTACTTCAATAAATTCTCTTCTTTTGAAAATATTCTACTTGCTAAAACAGATAATACAGTCAAGGACATACAACCATCAATATCTTTCAGAGATTAGAAGTTCAGCTGCAGTTTAGGACAATGAAAGTATATTGGCATTTTCAGACTGGTAACTTCATCTGCTCTTCGTACCAAGCCAAATATTATTCAGCAGCAAAGTTTCACTTGAAAATATGCAAACAGTCCAGTAAAGAAATAGCCTGATTTTCTACACTTAGACCATGTAGATGCAAACAGTTGGATTTATTGATCAACAAGTCCAGCAAGTCCAGTCATCATCTAGGGCAAATCCAAAACACAGAATTAAAGATACAGGGAACAATGTCAAGTACAAACCAAGCAAATTCACCGTATTAGGCAACATATGAGGTTTTACAGATATCACTGCAATGTATTCACTGTATGCCTCAGATTAGTTATTTTATTTAAAAATTCAGCAAGTCATTTTCAAGCAAATAACTTATTGAAAACTGTTAAAAGCCGAAAGAAACTAAAATCATGACTTTAACCCTAGACTCAGCCTAAGCCTGCAGGCCCAAGTGTTTGTATCTACATTGACCCCTCCTTACTCTGAAACCTCATAAAAACCATGTATGATCTCAACATGCTCACATATTGCTTCATGAGGCTAAAGGATCAAGTTCTTTAAAAGATTCAAATACGTTGGTTTGAAAGATGCTGACTTCCCTTCTATTTTGTTTGTTACTAACTCACCTGAAAAGCACAAGTCATAACACATGATTTCCCCAAGCAACAGTTATCTGAGCTTACACAATCCTCCTGGTTCCTTTTGTGAGCCAGCACCCATGCAGCCACACAGCAGCAAAACAAGCAGTTTTGTGTCACACCAGCAAGTAAGGCACCAAGGAGCAATGGGATCACTTATTTCGGCAGTAACATGCCCTTGGACTGACTGAGGCAACCACAAAATTCCAAAATGAGTTCTCAGGGATGTTTTTTGGGGCAGAAACCTTTAAAAGTTTGAATGAGCAAACAAACAAAAGTGGCACTCAAAATGTTCAGGCCTTTCAATTTGGGAATTTCTTTCTAAAATCAGCCTTCATAAATGTGTTTAAGCACTTGCTTTAAATACTGGCCTCCAGTGGGGGTGGAAGTCATTACTCAGAAGTGGTTTCATTTTTCTGAACAACTTATTTTTGCCAAAAGTAGAAACTATGATATTTTTATAAAGAAAACATGTGAGCAGAGGATCTCATGTCTGAACATCCAATACTCTGCATGTTCTTCTGTAGCAGTTTGCTCTCCAGCAGCTATATGATACTTTTCAAAGAACCATAAAAGAGAAATACTGAAAGTTCAACAGGTCAAAAACATTTTTCAAAAGCGCCACCAAAACATTTCATTTCTCAGCTACTTTAAAGCTGTCTATGAGAAGCTGAGTAAGACCTCCTTTACAATCAAAGAAACCCCTGTAATTTGGAATCCCAGCTGCTCTCTCTGGCAGCATTTGCAGAAAAGAGTGCCCTTGAGAAACATACTCCTCTGCCAGACAAGGCTGCTCCCTTCAGCGGCTCTGCAGCCATACTAACATTACAGCATCACAAAGGCACGGAATTGTGTCCACTCACCCATTTCAGCTATTCTTTAGCTAAATCTATAGGACAGATATACATACATCATATATAGTGTGTTTATATATATATATAAAAAAAAAATCCAATATCATAATCCTGAGACTCCTAAAACAACCAACTGACGATTTTCCATTCAAGGAAGATTAGGGCATACCACACTGTCTTCTCTTTGGAGGAGTGAGCTTTTTTGAATTACAAAAATGCCAAGCTATTAAAGGGTAATATAGCAAATTACATTTGGTTCCATGGAATTCACCTCCACATTTTCTTACCAGGAAAAAAAGTCACTGCCCATGTTATTTAATCAGTGCCTTTTTTATAAGGAATGTAACAGTTTCTGGATGTTTACTTCAGATTTTTCACACATGGACAGCAGAATGCCAGGAAGGAACTATAAAATTTGTCATCCAGCTTTACATAACATCAAACTTGCTCTCCAAGCTAAATAATGGATTCTCTGTGCAGCTGACTATTCAGAAAGTAGCAGCACATGAAGACAAAGTGGGTGTTAGGTCAATAATAAATTACAGTGCTATGGAAAGAGGACAGGAAATAACTTTGGGAAAGAAGAGGAAGGAAAACTTACATACTGCAAGGGTAAAGGAAGCAGACAGGATAACTCATGGGAAGGCCAAAACTGTAATGTTTTTACACTTGGTGGAACACAGTCTCACAAACACGTCTTGCAAGCATGATGGGAAACTTCATCAATGTCAATCCTACCTACAAACTGAGGCTTCTGCGAAAGGAAAAGGGACCTGGATTGCTGTCCATTTGGGGCAATATGGAAAATAGCACTGGGGTAGCAAACTTTATTTGATCTACTGCTTACAGCAGAGCAGAAGAGAAGAAAGCGAAAATTTAAGGTTCTAGATACAAGACTGCAAAAAAGGGACCATGAAACTTGTTTAAGAGCAAACTGACAATATCCAGCAACATAAAGACATATGAAAACAAGTTTGTCATCTTTCTGGTAGATTACTTATGCACATTTAAGATTCTTTCCTAGTTTCGACGTATTTTTTTTTTGTCTATGTAAAATAATATTTGCATCACACCTGCCATTCACTCCTCAAAATTGTTAGAAAGAAAATTATGATAGTTACAGAACCTAATAAAACTTCCACAGCAATTTCTTCTTGTCCCTGTACTGTCCGTAAACTGCCACTCCCTGTCTGTGGTCAAAACACAACTTTCAAAAGGCTTATATGGTATATCAAGTCATAATTCAGGAGAGGGAAGGGAAACTATCCTGAGAGATTTGATTATTCGTCAGCATTTCTGATGACTGTACCAAAGACCTACCTAAAATTTCTGTAAATGAAAGCTAGAAAACAGCTCACAAAGCTTTAAAATATTAATTCCCTTTAAAGCAACATGAAAGCTTCATCTCCCACCTTTTCTTTGCACTTGTTAGAATGAGACTGAAAAATTCTATGTCTAAAAAGAAATAAATCATGAATTGTTGGGAACCTAAGTCATTTGGCAAATATTATTCAGCATATATATTTGAGTTACACCACAAAGACTTATGCTTGGTATCACACAGACACAAAACAAAATCTTCAGCCTCAAAGACAGGGCTGATCTATTATTACTGGCAGTATTAACCTTACATATTTCATAAAAACTAAGCTAGCAATTTATGTTCTTCCAAAAACACTACATATAAATGAACTGCATAAGATATTGCTAAACTTAATACTAGATCCCCTCCACCACTTTAGGTACAGTCCCTGTACACATCTACATTATTAACTGGTGCAGTACAAAGGGAGAGGACCAGGTTTTGACCTGCTACATTTCATTACGGTCCCAGGACTGCATACTCAACATTGCATTGTTACCTGCAATAAAATTCAGACCCACTGCAAGTCCAAGATGTGCACAGAGCCCATGTAGAGACATAAATGCTGGAGGACCATGTACCCACACTGCACATTGCCTCCCTTTGAAAGCAGTAATTCCAGTCTCTGCACCAGAAGCCACGTAGGTCTGTACCTTCCATAAATTCAACATGGTTGATTTTCTTTTTTTTACTTTGACCAAGCTGTGATTAAATATGGTACTTATATGGCTTTTAATACACAATGGATAATGAAGTCCAGGCAGGAACACTGACCCATAGAGAGCCTGGTGACAGAAGGAAGCCTGCCATCATAGTACTACATTTTAATAGTGAGTATTTCAACATTTCTGAATCATTATTTCTATTCTATGAAAATATTCTCTGTTCTAATTTCAGGTAACAGCCTAGGGCAGCCTAGAATATCTTGCAGGATGAAAACTCCATGTAAGACTTTTCTTCTTTAGCTGTGGGTGGAACAGCTTAGATTACACACATTATTTTAACAATTACTTCTGAAATGCAGTGTAGCAAAGTGGACGAATTCTGGATTTACTGCCTCAGAGATGAAGATTTCAGTTTCAGTTGTGCCCAAATATTAAAGAACCTTATTCAGATGCTCTGCCAATGAAACAAAATATTAATAGCCACCTCTTCAAAGACAAGGACAGGAAGAGAACTGTGTTAATAAAGACTATAACAGAAAGAACTCAACAACAGCTAGAGCTAAAGATATTGTTCTCTTCCTTACCGCTTGGTTCATACTCCCTCTGGCTGAAAAATGCTATGTTTGAGGAAGTCTCAGAGTCTCAAATGTAAAACATCTTGTTAGTCCTACGGATGTATGTGACAGATCAGCCAAATGCTTGAGCTGTGTGACAACTAGCAGGTTTTGTTGGTTTATTTTCCTGCCCTCCTCCTCTTTCCCCCCACTCCCCAAAAATCTGCTTCAGTGGCTGCAAGTCAATAACAAGATATTTTGGCAGATCCTCAGGTCTCATAAATAGTCAAGATTTGACTGAAAACATATAATAATATAGATCCCATTTTCTTAACCTGCTGCGTATGAATTTGCATTGTCATAATTTTACAAAATTTATTCCCAAAGGAAATATAGCATGACCTATCAACCTTGCTTACCGAGTGGAAATTAAAGCATTAATTTTTGGTAATGATAAAGCCAGTAAGAAAACTCAAAATTTCTCCTGCAGTTTTCTAAACTATCAATACCTCAATATATATGTTATATTGTTAATTAAGTTCTCTATTTCTTTAGTGAAGTAATTGATTTCCAGATTCTTCCAAATCAAACAAAAGAACATCAGAGACTCAAAGCACACTAAAAGTATACTAACAGCAGTCAACTTGCATTACATCCAAGAAACTAATTCATGTCATCTCTCTCAACTAGTCCGAGGTCTTATAAACAATGGTACTAGCTAAGTCACTGGAGGCAGATAGAAACTTACACTTGTTTATTAATAGCTACATTGGTATTACCTTTATACAAATACCTGCTCCGGTGTACTTGTACCACTGTAATGTTTCATGTCCCACACAAACTCACATACAAGCTCTTTTTTGCCACTAACACAGGATCCAGTCTATTTGGGTTATCTACGCACTTTAAGTATACTGACACCACTGCAGTACAAAAACAACTATAAGCTTCAACTACAAAATGCAAGTAAATAAGAAAACCTTCTAAATACTTATTTCAGAGTTAATTAGATACAAGTGATATTACCACACTTAATTCTTCCTCATTTTTATGACAAATTTGCAAAGGACAAGACTGGGGAAAAAAAAAAAAAAAAAAAAAAAAGGGGGTAATAAAGTTACAGAGAGGAAACTGTATTTTACATATACTCTTTCCTAGTTTATCAAATTCTACATGCTCCTATCTGATGAAGAATTGACAGAAACAACAGCTGAGTGACATAATTTCACTTACAGATTCTAAAAGCAGTTTGTAATTTCAAATACAATAGCTGGGTTTTATCCAGACATCTGATAGGATTACACCCACTCCACAAGAGATTCTGTGTTGTTTCACTACATTTTCCTCCAATTGTCAGTATTGGAAACTTTGCATTTTGTTCCAAAGGAAATTATTTTAATATATCCCAATGATATCATCATTCTTTCAATAATAAAGAGTATCCTGTTCTTATTTTTAAAGGCTTGGGCAAAAACCTCAAGCTTGTTAAAACAGTCTCTTAGAAAGCCCTTCTCAAAGTAATGAAAACAGGGCAACAGTTGTTAAAAGTTCTGGCAGTGCTTCAAGAACACAAAATTACTTATAATATTATCTTAAATAAACTTGCTTACTCCAGAAATTATTCCTTCAATTTAAATGTGACATATCACTGGACCTTCTTCTCAGTATTCTCGCCCCCCCAAAAAATATAACTTAGTCTACAGAAGTTACAGTTACAGTAACACAACAGATACAACCAGCATAAACCCCTCACTACAGAAGTATAGCTTATTCCTAAATAAAATTAATGATCTACATGAATACAACTGTAGGCAAAGACCAAAGTCTCACCTATAAGACAACACACAGGAAAGGGTCAATCTCTATGGAGATGCAAGTATTTAAGTAAAAAAAAATACATGTAAAATAGATTTAGGAGTCATGTTTACACAACCAACATAAGGCCACAGCTTCATGCATATTCAAGCTGGTTATGGCTCCCATTTTTCTATTGTTAAACTTTGACTTAATTACACTGTATTCTTTAAACAGCTGGCTTCACACCCATCTTGTTTCTTTCAACTAACTCAACCATGCATTTTAGAATTTAAATATGCAGTCAGAACTGCAGGCCCTGAGCCCAGCCACCATGAGATGAGATGGTATCATCACACTCTGTCTGAGACATAAGCAAGTAGAGAAGAAAGAGTCTAGATAGCTACACAGAGAAAATGAGCTTCATCATGTACTGGGCTGCTCCACCAGATGCATCACTTAGAAGGCCTTATGAACTGTACACAAAGTTGTGTGGTATGGACCCTGCTTGTATGCCGAGTACAGCTTTAACCAGCTCCCACAAGCTGCCACTCTTCTTGCCTTCACACTGGCATAGATCAGTTACTGGGGGGAAATGAGAGAGGTAGGGCTGCTTCTTTAGGAGGCCTGAAGTGTTTGTGGAATTACAATGTAATATTACATATCAATTGTTCTTTTAAAAGCTGCTACAGCTGAACATTTGCTCTCTGCGTATAACAGCTAATGGTGTGCAAATGACTGTGTGAAGGCATACCCCAACCTGTTAAGAGTTTCAACACAGTCTAACAAAAATATTCTGAGCTCTATTCACATCACTGAAAACATTTCCTCATCTCTATATAGAAGCTCAAATTTTACCCACCACTGCTGTATTATGCTTTACACAGAAATAGATCACAAATCACTCCACTTTTGAGTGGGTTTATATACATAAAATATATCTTCAACTCTAATAAACTTCATCAGCTTTTCTAGATATAATTCAATAGAATTTAAAATAGGGTTAAAACAAGCCTAGTGGCTGGTAATTACTTATAAGGCAAGATTCTATACGAGTTTAGGTATACACATACGGGAAATACACAGGCATGGGTATATATGAATGCATAAGCATGGGCAGCCTAGCTAATAAGTCTCCTTTGATCAGGTTTGACTATGGATTTTGTCATCCACTCTATTTTACATAAAACAGAAGATTACTAGTCTACATTTGGATAAACTCCTTGAAGGAGCCCACCAACTATGTGGGCAGAGATAGCACAAGGTCACAGCAAATACACTGTGCTCTAATCCCAAAGAGAAGTGACTCCATGACTACCACTTCACTAAATCTTTGGTACATTCATTGCTAATGTGTTAATTTCTCAGCTTTAAACATTAAATTTTCATACTTGTCTATACTGGAAAATGTTACCACTTAGATTTTAAATCTACTCATATAGTCAAGGCCGAAACAGTTCCTGGAATGTGTTAGTGTTTCTAAATAAACATGCCTGGAATAAACATTCCCTTGAACACATTAAGTACTTTTCTTATAACCAGATCATGTAGTATTCACAGCGGAACAGCTCTCCATTGGTTTGCCAGATAAGAACAGAAATGATAAAACCAACTTTTTTTACATTTTTACACATAATACCAAGATGGCATCCAAGATGTATTAAAACTCTTGTAAACTGCTAAACTGAAGATGAAGATGCATCAAGTCAACACCATCCTCCTCATTATGCAGTTTCTTGAGACCTCACAGCAAAACCGAAAAAATTCTAACACCTTCACATCATCCTGGCCATTCAAGACAGTTGTTAACCTCTGTATTTTAAAGATGCAATTCTTCGTAAAGCCCAGCTCTGAAAAATATCATTGAATTGATCAGGTAAGAAGAGAATATCCTCCTATCTGTATGAAAGAAGGGTAAGGGGAGAGGCAGAAGAAAGCAGAAGCACACATTATGACATTATCATAACCACTGTGATTTGAAATGGTAAAACAGAATACTTAAGAATTAAACTGTTCTGGTCTATTTTTGTTTAATTTCTGACATAAGCAGAATTATATGGCCTCAAAATACTTAAGTAGCTATTTTTAAATAAGAACCTGCCCACAATGGTCCATGCTGAATAATCACCTGGTGCATATGCTCATCTTTCCTTGCTCCCTGACAAATTACTTAGAAATGCAAGTCTGAGGTCATGCCATTTCACCTACACATTTCAGATGACATTGCAGAGCCTAGACAAACCAGTTTCACCAATACTCACAGAAAGATCAACTTCCTAGTACACAAGGTAAACCAGAACAGGGAACTGTCTTTTCTTCAGTTTTGTCATCCTTTCACTGAGGTAAAATTCTTTATACAGGATACACCATAAAACATTTTTGCAGTGAACTGAATTCCACATCTCCTATATACAGGGGAATCTCAGTGCCTTCTCAGTCATTTTACTGGGGACAGTGAGATCTAATGCATTTAACAGAAATTAAAATAAGATGATTTGCTTGGAGGTCATTCAGGTAGCCTAAGCAGCCATCCCACTTATTAGATTTAAAAGCAAAACACAAGTCAGATACTGAAAATAAAAAGTTGTGTGATACACTCATAGAAAAGACAGACTCTTTGGAATATTACCACAAATTCTGTAACCTAAAAGGTTAGTCATGATAAGACCTACCTTTCCATTTCTATCATAATATTATATTTGCTAAATAATCCTGTCTAGTGTGTATTTGCACTGAAGAAGGCTTTAGAAACAGTTAACATCAGCTGCAATTCAAGGTGTATGTAAACCAACTAGGAACTCTTTCCCAGCGATTAAAGTTTCACAAACACATCTAAATTATAAGTACATATGTGTAAAAATTTCAGTCCCTTTATAAAATACTTCATTCGAAGCACTGCAATTTATATAATTAAAAAATAATTAAACTGAAAAAAATCTTCAACTAAGAAAAATCAACTTCTCTTATGCAAGATTATCTTAATATCCTAAAAGAATCCTTAATAAAAATTAGAAATACTGCTAATTTTACATTTTTCTATTTAAAAATTATAGCTAACTATGTTTCAAAAAGCATGAATGTTTCAAAAGCATACCATAAAAAGCAGTGTAATTGCCTTCCATAACATGATCAGCTTCATCTTTGTAAAACACACTGCTTGCCACACTACCACTAGTACATTCCAAAACTGCATGAAAAGTTTTCATTTCCATTTACAATCTTTTCCCAAAAGAAAAGACCTACATTCAAACTAATACTCTATTAGAAAAAGGCTTATAGCAACTTGGTACACTTTTATATTAATCAGCAGTAACCACAACTGGCTTAGTAAACGTGAGCATAAATGAATTTATTCTGGGTCCTTCATGAGAAAAATGCAAGATAATTCAATGACAAATGTCATTTCTAGAAAACACAATTCTGAGTCAAAATCTTCTTAGAAAGTACCTTAGAAAAGTAATCACTGGTTTGGTTTTGCCATTTTAGTTATATTTTTATAAAAGCTTTAATGCTATCTAAAAAGTTTTAATGTTATATAAAACCAGCTCTGTAAAGGGATCCTTAACTGAGACACATGACAGTTGTCACAATAGGTATCAGACACCAAATCTATCAATTTCATATAGATAACTAAATTACAAATAATTATATCCTATGAGGTTTCCTATTATCTACAGGATTCATTTTGTATTTGAATGCACGTAACTTAAATACAGTGTAGATGTTCAGATAAATACAATTGTCAAGGATAGGGCGTGCACTGTTTCAAATTTGATAACTGTTTAAACTACACTGCAGAGATTTTCTAAAAATACTTACAAACTAAAAGAAAACGGGGAGAAAGGTAAAAGCTGCAACAACTACTCTTCTGTCAACTACAGATGCTAATCCAAAACTCAACACAATAGTTTTATTGTAGTACTCATCTACCCATAAACTTGTCATCATACAGAAGGGTTATAAATTATATCAGACGCAAAGTTAATCGGGAAGAAGAATAAATGTCTTAACGGCCATTCTGAGCTTTTCCTATGAAAAAGAACACACACAATGTGGACACACCCTTTCGCAAAAATAAGTTAATTCGTGGAAGAAAAGGGAGATGAAAAAGTCAGAGTGCTCTCAGCTCAGGAATGCCAGGAATCCCCGGAGGAATGCGTGCGGGCTGGCGGCAGCGGCGCCCCCGACACACCTCGGTCTCGGCGACCCGCGGGGGGCTCCTCGCCGACCGAACAGCCCGGGACTCCCGCCCTCAGCGCCTCCCTGCCCGGCCAGTGCGCGGTACACCTAGAGCCAAGGCCGACAGCATCATCTTCAGCTGAGGCACCGCAACGACGGCACCGGCTGGTACACACACTTGGGGAAACGAGCCCCCGCTCTTCACAGCCGGGACGGAACACTAGGAAATAGTCAGGTCCCATCGGAGTTTGTTTTCCCGGAACTCCCTCGCCCTTCCGCGGCTCATTCCGCACGCCCGCCGCAGGGCGGAACAGCCGCCGCTCGCCAGCTCAGCCCCGAGGAACGTTCGGGGAGAAGGCCTGCCCCGACACGGCGCTCGGCCGGCCTCCGCGCGCGTTACCGGCGGCCGTGGAGGGAGAGCAGTGGTGTTCTCCCCTCGCGCCGGAGAGAAAGCGGCACTCTTGGCCTTGGAAAAGAGCGTGTTTAACGGAGCGAGCTGGTGGGAAGTCAGCCCCTCAGCGAGGGGAGCAACCTCCACAGCCGCAGGCGGCAACCCAACACGGCAACGTCCTCTATGCCCGCCGCTCAGGTCGCTCCACAGCCCAGCGCCGCCCGGCCCCGGCCATCGCTGCAAAGAGCGCAAAGCCGTGCCCCCCACCCCCGGCGGCCAGCGCTTCCGTCGCAGCCAGCCACCGCTCTCCACACCCATCCCGAGCCCTCTCACCCTGCACGGGGGGTTCCACTCAACTTCGTGCCGCTCTTGTCGCCGCGCCGCCAGCCGCTCTCGCCGCGGGAGCTGAGTGCGGACTGCCCGCCCCTTTCAGCGGGAGTGGGGGGTGCAGGGGCCGCTCCCGGGCCTGGCCGGGGAGGAGCCACGAGCGGGGCGCTCCCAGGTGAGCGTGGGGGCTGCCTCGGGCGCGCGCGGCGGTTTCCCGCCCTTTCCCGACCCACCGGCGGCCGTCGGACGCCCTGAGGGGGAGCGCGCCGCGAGGAGTCTCCTCAGGTTGGAGCACTCCGACAGACACCTGTAAACGGCAAACAGAGGGCAAAACCATCCGACTCCCCCTCTGTTCAGGCGGCGCAAACGGTGCCAAGACGAAAGGGGGTGGCTGGAACAATCCTCTGCAACAGAAATCCAGCCCCAGGTACTATCGTCAGCTCGAGGCCGCCCGACAGCCGGGTTAGGTTTTCCCCACGAGCGGGACCCGCAGGGCCGCGGAAGAGCTGAGGCGGCAAAAGGGGCAGGGCAGGCACCGGGTTGAGTGTGTTGGAGGGCAGGAACAAGGAGCTGGGCCGGCGTGCCTGTACTGCTCCAAGGGCAATGTCATGAGTGCCTTTGGGCACACCTGGGCTGTTTTCACCGTTCGGGGTGATTTTTCACAATGTCTTAAGATAGACTAGAAACCCCACAACAAGGTGTTCGTAGATTCCAGAACATGCTATTTGTATAGTCAGGACTGAACTGCTGCCATATGGCAACGTGACTCCTGATCCATGTGTGAAGGACAGCAAGCTACTAAGGACACGTGGCTTGCAAGTGTCATACAAAACAATACAGTGACTATAAGCATGTGACCAGATTTGCTCCTCAGATAATTTCTTCTACCCTTAGAAATCTTTTCTCGAGATCTGAATCACGTATACCAAGCAGCATTATCGGGGAAAAAAAAAAAAGTGATAGTAAATATATGGGGCTGGGAGGGAACAACAAAACGTTACATACCTACTTACAGAGTTGTTATATAGGAGAAGGATGGATAGGCACTCATCCTCTCTTAAAATCCACCTGCTTGGTGGTCACTGCTCACATTTCTGGCTGAGCTGCTCTGCTACCTGTTACATGATCTGACAAAAAAAGCCCAGTTAGCAAACACTATTGTATGGAATTGTATTGTATATAATTGTATGGATTTTCTATAAAGAATGTCTCTGTCTTAATTAGGATATATAAACAAAGGGGTTCAACTGGGAGAGTAGCTGTAGCCAGCACAGCATCAATGATGATGCTTCCAGGGCACTGTGTCCAGATTTCGGTATGAATTGGACAAAATACAAACAGCTCTAAAGAGGCATCTAGTGAAGTGATTACAGACATCTAACAATGATTTCCTTTGCTGAGAGGGTGGAACTATTAGATATGACGGTCTATGAAGGCCTTCTTTGTGGAAAACTGCACCTCTACATAATGTATTAAATTAATTCTCCCTCAAAATGGATGTTCATAAGAAAGTCATAGATCTGTGAATTTTTATGCCCTTGATATTGGATTGACTTGTCAGAAGAATGCTCACGAGACACAACAGCCAAAATGTGATATTTTATAGGTGGACCACTCAGTGGCTAAAGAACTGGCTGGATGGCCGCATGCAAAGAGTTGTGCTCAGTGGCTCAGTGTCCAGCTGGAGACCAGTAATGAATGGTGTTCCTCAGAGATAGGTGTTGGGACCGGTCTTGTTCAACATCTTTGTCAGTGACACGATCAATGGGATTGAGTGTGCTCTCAGCAAGTTTGCTGATGACACCAAGCTCTGTGGCTCGGTTGATACACTGGAGGGAAGGAATGCCATCCAGAGGGACCTTGACATGCTTGTGATGTGGGCTGATGCCAACCTGATGAAGTTTAGCCATGCCAAGTGCAAGGTCCTCCACCTGTGTCAGAGCAATCCCAGGCATGGCTACAGGTTGGGCAGAGATGAGATTCAGAGCAGCCCTGAGAAGAAGGACTTGGGGGTGTTGGTTGATGAAAAAATGAACAAAAGCCGGCAGTGTGCTCTTGCAGCCCAGAAAGCCAACCGTATCCTGAGCTGCATCAAAAGGAGTGTGACCAGCAGGTTGAAGGAGGTGATCCTGCCCCTCTACTCTGCTCTCATGAGTATTGTGTGCAGTTCTGGTGTCCTCAACATATAAAGGACATGGAACTGTTGGAAGAAATCCAGAGGAGGGCCACGAGGATGATCAGGGAGCTGGAGCACCTCCCCTATGAAGATAGTATGAGAAAGTTGAGGCTGTTCAGCCTGGAGAAGAGAAGGCTGCGTGGAGACCTCATAGCAGCCTTCCAGTATCTGAA
>JASSUY010044393.1:0-10845 GCA_032466535.1 Forpus xanthops
CATCAATTAGACTTTATTGAATTATCAGCATTCATAGCAGCAAAGGGAATCTGGTAGCTGGTGTAACGATGTCACAGATGGCTAAATACCCTGTAGTCTGAAGGGAAAAATGAATTAAATACAGGTTCAAGTTACAGAATGTGGTGTGAAAATATGGGAGCCAGGCTTTTTGCAGAGGAAACCGCTGTTCATAGTTGATTGAAACTGATTCTAAAGACTTCTTTTATGGCACCCTTTGGGAAGAGCTATGAATAAATGACCCTTTCTCATCTAATTCCCACGGTTCATGTTGAAATAGGTCTCTAGATAGTGCAGGTCTTTCTGCTTTCTTAAGAACATCTCAAAGCCACCTTGTGCTGCTTGTTTTCCTTTACTATAGATTCAGGACCACTGCTTTCTGGAGTAAATTCAGTGCTCATTGGCTGTCATGTGGCATGCCTTGTGCCTTCCTCCTTGTCTACCTTTTATGGACATTACCAAGCAGTGATAATGATAGTGACCTCCCCTTCAGTATTTTGGGATGAACATCATATAGTGGCCAAGAAGGTAAAAGCCTGAAGTATGAATTATTTGACACCCAGCATTTTTAAATCTTAACCTTATCACAGCCAGGAGTTTCACAGGTATTTTGAGGACCTTAAGTGAATGTATAGGCACCTTATAACTGAGTCTTTCCATGAATTTGCTGTTCAGAACTGCTGGTAGTGTTTCACAAAGAAGAATATGCAAGTAATTTTGTATTTTCTAAGAATATTTTTGGTAAATTGGTCCAAGACAAATTTTGAATGAAGAACACTGCAACCAGAAGATACCTGGCAATCAATACTTTGTTTCAACATAATGCATGCTTGAAATTGTACTTCGCTATAAATGAGCACAATAATGGTCAAAATTCTGAAGTAAGTAAAGATTTTTTTAAATTTCTGGTAGTGATTTTTTTTTATTTGACATTATTTATTATTAGATATTATAATTGCCACTGAACATTTAGCTCACATGTGTGATTCTTATCCAGTTAAGTAACAGAAATTCATGTTCCTATTAGTTGTAATATTACACATTTAAAGAGTGTTGAGAAGAGTCATAGAAAGAAGATGCAGTCATTATCCTGATCAGAAAAAAAAGGCACAGTGACCAGCCTATGATGTGTGTACCTTACAGAGCTCATTAATGGATGCAATTTAGTTAGTCCTGAGGTAAAGATTCTTTAGGTCATTTTTGCTGCATAGGAAGAGAAGGCAAAGTTAATTTAAAAAGGTTACCACCTTTTCTAAAGTATATTCAAAGCTCTGAGAGCTAAGAAATTTGAATAAAGAGGAGGGGTCATAGTTACTGGGTTTTAATAATTTTTCTCCTTCTCATTCAAATCAAATCTGTCCAGGACTGAGAGAAAGAGCCAGAATCTATCTTCAAAAAAGATATAAAGCTCCCAAATGAGGAAACTGCTAGCAGAGAACAGCACACAGTGCCTGTAATAACTTTCAGTGGCTCTGTTAGTGGGAAGGAAAAAAAAAAAGCAGCAGTGATGTTGATAAGCTGCTCAGATGGAACTTCAAGGGTCTCTTCAGTAGCATGTCAATTAAATTGTTGTCTGATTAGTCTTTTGGTAAATCAAGCTGGCACAGAAGTCATTCGTTCAGCTTTGCATTTAATATAAAAGAAGTTTTTTGAAAGTGTAATGAAGAAAAGGCTCATGGTATAGCAAGAGATTCAGCTGTGGTGGTGAATGTCAGCATGTAGTCACAGAATAGAGGATGAAAGCACTTGAAGATTTAGGCTAAACAGCTACAGTGGGCTGTGTTTGCAAAGCCAGGGAATAATGTCCCTTATGCTTGGGTATAAAAATAACTGAAGAATAGAAAGGACCAGAAATAGCTGCGAGCAACCCTGTGAGGTTTGCAAGGGGGCATCTCTGAGAGGCAATCCCTGAAACAAGCATGAGGGTGTTCATAGGCCATTTGCTCTGATACTTCTGTACCACAGTGGCAGCAGCTGAATTTCATAGTTCCCATTCTGGCAAGAAGAAAAATGAAGATTCCCAATCTACTGCTCACAACTGAAAAGTCTGGTGTGCCTGAAGACAAGCTCTCTAACAAAGTTGAAAATGTAGACTAGCACACTGGTGTTTCCTTAAGAAGGAAGCATTTAAAACTTGAAAGGTATTGATAGGAAGATGATGTCCTGTTGTGGTCTGCAGTCTGACACTGTGCATGATATATGGTTTCATCACTGTCGTACACACAAAATCTAAAAAGAGCTGGAAAGGGTGGTTGACTATGTCTCGGCCGATGGCCTATCATGTGGATGTCATTTTACACGGGAAGGTACCATCTTTGTTCTTCAGGTACAACATGAGCTTTTCACTAAGGTCTTGTGGGGCACCATCTAGACTTTATTTAACATGAAGGCACTTTAACTACTCTTAATGCACATCAGGTTGACAACACCCCAGCAATACCTACCCCCCCCCCCCCATTGTGATCATAGTAACATCTCTTACATCAGCAATGTCAGCTACTGTTTAGGCTTGAGTTTGGTACAAGATAACATTACTGGCATTTGTGGTCAAACAGATAAAATTGGCATGGACTACTGTCTGCCCATCTATTCATATGTGCATTAATGCTCTGTTCATCAGACCTGCTGGCAAGAGGCAGAAGTTTGTTTTGCTGGTTTTTATTTTTGTTTTTCCTTCTAATGAGGAAAGGGTTGTTAGTGAAATGGGAATAAATATATTTTAATTTATGGAATTTGTCTTCACTGTTTTTAGCTTTCTTTCTAACCACCAAGAGGGTGTCATTTCTTTGTATCTCGGATGTGCTGCCCCACTGATCTTATTTTCCTTTTCTGTAAGTCCCTGTAGTTGTTTTCAGCAGTTGGTTCACCGATACTGCTATTTCCTAGGTGTGAAGATACTGTGCTTCAACTGTTGATAAACTTTTCCTCTCCACAACTATAGTACAACCTTCTTTCTGAAGCTTTTAATTACTGCTGAGTTAATTACAGTCAGTTTGATGTACTTTGCAAAGAGGAGAAAGTTCATTAGCTCAGAGAGACTCTTCCAGTCTCAGTGTTAAGTTTTTCTCCGCTTAAAATGAGCAAGCCAAATTGCCCATGCAAATTTATAATTAATACACATTTTTGTACTTCAGTTGCATTTGTACACAAGCAGTATTTTTTTTAATAACCTCCATTTCTCTTCTATTTTTCTCATAATATTAAAATCTCCTGCAGATCACCGTTAAAGTTGCTCCAAAAAGACATGGGGAAAGGGTGAGCTACTGAGCTAATCTTTTATTTTCACAGTGAATAACTGATTAAGAAGGGAAAGGGCACTTGACCCTGTAGGTTAGTTCCCTGTACTTTAGTCTGATTCACAAATTAATGTGTTCATGCATTCCCTCTTTCTTCCTTATAAACTATCTCTGTCTTTTACAGCAATTTATGCCACTGTTTTCTTACTTAGCGTGGTCTAACCTAACAATTTCATTTGTGCTGTGTCCTTGAACATATATCTGATAATGCCTGGTAGCTGGGCAGCCACCTAGCAGAGCCAAATCTGCCATGAGGCGATGACTGTGAAATATCCTGCATGTAAAGAATCTTTAAACAAAAACTTGCAACACCAAGGCCTGAGGGGTACCTAATGAGCTAGGAAATTCCCTGCTGATCATCAGGCAGTATGTGTACCATGCCTGTGAAGCACTGTAGTGGTGGTTGTCACACAAGGTATGCAGTGGTGACAGGTAAGAATTACACACTGCTTTAGCTCTGAAGATTTTGTTTCTATCTCCACTACTAAACTGTATATGACCATGCTGCATAGCCGCTCATTCTTTATGCACATTCATCCGGTTATGCGACTGGATCATAACCTCCTTGGAGCAGACACTATCTAGCATTACATACTTAGCAATGTCTCCTTGTTCTCTGTTGTGTTCTCTAATCAACACCTATATGCAAATACATAGTGGAGATGATTTGCTAACCGTCATATAGGATATTGCAGTTACTTTCTGGTGCGTGTGGATGGCTGCAGTATCTTAGCATGTAAACCGCTAGAGAATGCTGACTCTTTTTTATGGTGACTACTGTGATATATGCTGCTGGAATTTCCTGTTTACTTTTAACTTTAGGCTGGATTCTGATTCCTTTCACTTTACTCCTGAGCTGAATAGAACGTTGTTCCACAGATGGTCCCATTGGTTCAATGGGGTCATTCATGGATGGGAAAGTACCATTCAACATGCCTAAAAGCCTTGGAATCTGGTCCTTAAATCATATTTGCAAGTTGAACTATATGTGTGTGCTTGTGCATGTGTCTGTTTATAAGCTTTTTCGGTTTATTTTTTACAGGGGACTCTAGTTTACCCTGTTTGACTTCACCAAAACCTTTCATTATTAGTACTACTGTTAGGTCACAAAAGCTTCATAATGTTCTTCATTGTTTGTTGCATGCACTGAATTAGAAATTAATTCTCTCTCAGATTCACCGGCATATGCTAGTAAGTTTTATTCTCCATTTAATGTATTCCATGGTATGTGTGTCTTCATCAAATGTGACAGATTGGGGTGATTCTGTCAATAATTCATATTTGATATAGAGCAGAACAAAGTTTAGGGGGAATGACAAAGTAATACAATCCTCATCCCTTTTAAACCAGACAAAGACTAGAATGGATACCTTCTACCAGAAGACTTAGCATTCAAAAGCTAAACCTACCAGCACAGGGAGTGATGCTTGTTTCAAAATAATGTGGGAAGTCAGGGTAGAGGATAGCTATTGACGTTTCCAAAAGAAGTCCTCTGGGCCTCACTTTTCAGAGGTGAGGAAGCAGCCACAGATCTCATCAAATTCCACCGGAGTCCCAGGTGTTCAAAACCTATGAATTTCAAGAAATTAAGTAGGGCATACAAACTGGGATGATGTAAGCTGACAACAGTAGAGGCTGATTCACTTGAAGGGACTGCCAAAGCAGTTGCTGAGAAAATAGAGGCTGAAAAGGAAAATAGTGAAGTCAGTTCTGTGAAGCCAAAGACCCTGACTTCATTGATAGAGATTCAGATACTTTCATTAGTGTAGAGAGATAGCAGCCAAGGAGCTTTTTTGAAGCATCTGAAAATGGCCAAAAGATATAAGGACTAGAGGCTATTTCTCTATATCTGGAAGGGGAAATTTCACAGCTATATGCCAAGAGTTTGCTCCATGGTCCTTGATGGAAAGCAGGGACTCCTGCTAAGCTAGACAGAATTTAAGTGAAGCAACTGTTCTTCAGAGAGGGGATAGCTGTGATTTTGTGAGTGTTGTGGGTGAGATTGACCTCCAGTGCTTCACCAAACATTTTCTTTCCAGCTACAAGTGGTTTTCCTTCCAAGGGCATTCACTAGAGCTATTAGTCTGGTCTATGACTGAGGTATGGAAGGGAACCCTTGGATGTTCCAGAGAATGAGAAATATTTTGTGACCCTCTGGAGAGCTGGAGAAATACAATTTGCTGCTGTAGAAGTAGTAGCAAAAGTACCTTCAATCCCATGAGATCAGTATCTGCCTGTATGGAAGTGCCTGACTGTGTGTTTCTTCCTTGTCTCCTGTGGGATTCTTCTGCTGCATCTGCAATGTTCTGCAACAGTTGATGCCCATCTTTTGCAGTTAGATCGTATACCCTGAAAATGTTCTGTAATTTCCTGTGGCATTGTCTGTTGAGGAGGTTCCATTACCACAAAAAGCACCTTGAAAATTTTAAAACTATAAAGTTTCTGGGCTCCTGGGCTTTTCCCAGCTGATTTTCTCAGCCAGACTTAGAAGGGTTGGCCCCTCCCATGCAACTGAGACACTCCCCCCTGATCAACACTTCCCTCGGGCTTCAGGGGCCGATTTATGTGCTGACAAAAGCAACCACGTGTAAGGAAGCAGTCTGTCTTCCCAAGCCTTTCTGGAGGCTGAAGATTTCTGTTGCACAGATGCTACTCAAGAAAACATTGTGTAATTCAACTGCAAGAGTCTCAGAGGGTTGAGAAAGCAAAAATCTGGCTAGGACAATCAAGTATGATACAGTGTGACTGCACAAAGGAAGCTCTAAGCTTCCACATCTTTGTGTCTTACTAATAAGATATGTCAGTACAGGGAAAAGCACTATGTCCAGAAAATGGCAACTTTCTCCTCCTTCAACTAAAAGAGCTCTGATGAAAAACTGAATACTCATCACCTGTTAAATTTACCCTACTGTTTATGTGATACTTCCTTGCTAAATGTGTCACAAAGGTTGTGATGCAGTCACGTGTATGGAGGCTAGTGTTGATTGAGGTTTTTCTCCTTGAAGGTGCTGAATGCACAAAGAGAATATGTTAACAAGTGGTGGTGGTAATTGATGCTTAGAATGGGTGGAGGTGCTAGGTGTGCAGAAGTTGCTGCACACACATGGTGTCTAAGACTGCTGCCATCTCTTGCTCATATTGGAGAATCATCAACATCTCCCCTCTGCCCAAGTATAATACCTTGTTTCTCTAAGACCCCAGTCTGTTTTAGAAGACACACATCACACTCAGAACTGCAACTTGGGGCTCAGCCTGTATTATTCTATGGGGTATTTATTTAACTTACAGCTCAGTGGAAACAACTCTTTGTTTTGCCCAGCTTTAGGTTGGCAGTTTCTTGAGCAAACTTCATGGGATTATCCTTGTATAAAACCCTTTTGTTTTTGTTGTTTCAGTGAGGGTAAATTGTGTAGCTGCAGTAAAGCAAGTATTGGGGTTTTGTTTTCTGCTTTGAAGTTGAATCTGATGGAGGTAACTCCTAGCTGCTATTCACACTGCTTTCACTCAGGTCAAAAATTGGGGTGAATTATGGGGAGAAAAGGATTATGTCTTGACATGATGTAAGAGAATACAAATGCTTCACTTTGTCTGATCTGGAATGGGGGATAAAAAAGGAAAATGCTGGGTGAGGAATTCAGTCAGGATGTAATATAAATGTCTGAGAGCAAGCATTTACAGGCTTTCATGAAAACATTCTCCTTGCACCCCAGTGTAGAAGAAGAATAATTTGAAACGCAGGAAGTTGCCATGGAAGAGAGCTATCTCCCACTGATGAGCTTTATTGCCTCATAATGTGTCAGCCTAAAAAAAGTCACAGCAAATGGTTGAGATACTTTCTGTGGGGACAGACCAAGACTGTGGCACTGTCTTGTGTCTTACTCAAAAGGTGCAATAATAAGCATCTTTCCTCCTGTCATTTTCTGATTCACAGTGTTTTCCCCCCAAAAAGGAGGTTAACTCTTCAGAAGAGTGAAAAGTTGCAAACAAGGAGAACAAAACAATATTTTCTCAGGGTAAAATATTCTGTTATATAACAAATCAGAAAGATTACTGTGTGCTGGAAGGGAAAAACTTACTTGAAGAGCAAGATGAAAACAAAACTCAAAGAGGTGAGTTTTGAAAGTATCTTTACTCTAAACTGGGAAAACTGCGGCTAGAGATCGTAAATGGTACACCAGTCGTGGTACTCTGCTTACAGACTGCAAATCTAAATGTCATATGCTGTAGGTTCTTCTTGTTCCCCTGTTCACAGAAGAAACTTATTTCTCTCCACACCCTGACCATGAATATTAGTCTACAGCCTATAACCCAAACAAATTATTAAGGTTTCAATATCAGCAGTTTTACTTATTCTGTGGTTTCAGACCAGCTAAGCAGGCTCTTTCTCTTAGCAATCTGGAAATCCAGAAATCTCAGCTTAATCTTCTGATGTCTTCCAAGTTTTGATGAGGTTGTTTTATCTATCACTGTTATTAGATAGCAGGTCAGTGCTGCTCCACTTATTCTGTAGATTTTTACTGCTCTATGGTTGTCAGGAATATTCTTTTTATCTTCTCTTTTGAAACCCCTGTTAATCATATCGTGATGCCCCTTTTTCGAATCTATAGTTTTATTGAATGGGGTTTTTAATCTTTGCAGAACTCCTAACTAGTCACATCCATAAAGAAATGAAAAAAAACCTGGAATTCACATCACCTGATGTGGTTGGTTTTTTGGGCTCTGCAAAGATTAAAAACACAGTAAGACTTGAGAGCATCCTAGAGGGAATATAGAGGTTGCTATTAATACGTTCTTCTTCTGAACAGAACTGATCTAAGGGCTTGGAAATAGAGGAAATGTGACTTTTTAAAGCAATAGACAAAGTTGAGATTTTAGATATGTACTGCAGAATATTATGGTAAGAAGAAACTGGGAAAATGATAAGGGCCAATGCTGAAGCTGCTCCTGGACTCATCCTCATATACGTATGCTCAGACAGGCTGCTCTGTGTTGTAAGATTACAGGACAATTGTTGACCTGGTGTCAGTTGCGAGATGACTTCTCATGTGGTCATGGAGAGTGCTCCATGGAATGGCCAAGGAGGTTTTAAATGTCGGGCATAGTTCCCTGTGTCACTCAGCTGGAGCGGAAGTTCTGTGCCGCTGTTACTGATGTTGATGCTGGCTGAAGGCTGCTTTTGGGGATGGCTGCTGGTGGGAAAGGACAGCAGTTTTCTGCCTCTTTGGTACAGCTATTTGGTCCCAATTTCTGACCTTCAGGTAAAAATAGGCTTTCTTTTTCTTGTGCTGGCTTCATTGGATCTTTACCGGCCAAGGGTTTTTCCTGAAAGAGAACAGTTGGGGCTGGAAGGGAACTCCAGAGATCAGCTAGTCCAGGTCCCCTTACAAAGCAGATTTACCCTCAGAAGGTTATATCAGATCACATCCAGGTTTTCAATATCTCCAGAGAAGAAGACTCCACGACTTCTCTGATAAGCATGTTCCAGTGATCTGTCACCCCCAAAATAAAGAAGTTCTTCCTCATACTCAGATAGAATTTCCCATGCTTCAGTTTGTGCCTGTTGTTCCTTATCCTTTTGCTGGGAACCACTGGATAGGGTCTGGTCCCATTCTCTTCACAATCACCTTTTAGATATTTGTATGCATTGATGACATCCCCTCTCAGTCACCGCTTCTTCAGGCCAAACAGGCCCAACTCTCAGCTGTTCCTTGTAAGAGAGATGCTCCAGTCCCCTAATAATCTTTGTACCCCTCTGTTGGACCCTTTCCAGTAGCTTCTTGTCTTTCTTGAACCCGAGAGCCAAGAACTGGACACAGTACTCCAGATATGACCTCACCAGGACAGAGAAGAGAGGAAGGATGACCACCCTTAGCCTGCTGGCCACACTCTTCCTAATGCATCCCAAGATATCATTGGATGTCTTGATCACAGTGGCACATTGCTAGCTCATGGTTAACATTACAGACCCTTCTCTGCAGGCATGGTCAATAGCACTGTATTCTGGTTAGGATATGCACCATCCCAGTTCCTCTGCGAAAGACATTGGTGCAGTGTTCAAGATGGTCCACAGAAAAGAGGGAGGGGGGAAGGAGGGGTAAACAAAAGGCCTGGTGGAAAGCATAGAGGAAAGCATGAAGGGAGCAGGACAGGAAGGGGATGAGAGCTTTAAAGAGAGAAAGGAAGGAATGGAAACGCAGCAGGGACAAAGAGAATTCCTGTTGGGAATCCTGGGGTTTCTTTTCAGGTCTGGGCATAGATTTGTCATGCAGCCTTTGGAAAGTCATGTCACGTTCCTGCCTGCAGTATGTCCTCAGGAGCCTGGAATGTGTGCTTAACTGCTTATTATTGGACTCCTTATTTACAAAGCTATGAGGGCCTGTTTTGATCTTTTATTCTGATTCTTTTTGCAGTGCATGCTGTTGGACTTCCTAAAATTAATTCCTGCTTAAACTGCAGCCTATCTTCTAGGGGGAAAAATATCCAGTGTTTGTGAGGGAATTTCTGTGTAAATCTTTAAATCCAAATTGGGTGTGTTTATCTAGCTGCTAATTGTCATGCCTATTTTCTACTCTAAACTGTTTTACCTTCAAATTCAGTAGATGTTAAATGTTGATGTGCCTTTGTCTCCAGACCAAAACCTCCTCGATTATATAATTTTTATTCTTTGTAGGTGGTTGTAATCACTAATTAATTCATCCCCTTAATGTGTTTCTTACAGAGAAAGACCTGATTTATTTAAGCTATAAGGCTCATTTTCTGATGCTCTAACTGTTCTCACAGTTCTTCTCTGATTTACCTCCAGTTTGCTATCAACTCCATGGATGGCGGGTCCTGGGGTGTGCAAGCACTGCTGGAGGAGGGCTGCTTCCAGTGGGAGACATCCGTGGAAAGAACAGCCATGGGAATGCCTAAAGCGGTGCACCTCACAAAGAGCACAAAGACCTGCTTGTGGACAGACATCAGGAAATCCTTTGTGACCAGCTCCCGTTCTTGTCTTTGTCAGGCAGGCGTGACCATGGCTGCAGCCTGCAGGCAGCAGGACTGCTTTTCTTTCCCAGCCCTTGCTCGAGGTGTCTGGTGTCTCCATGTCTCCCTGGCATTTGGACAGGACAGAGAGGCTGCGAGCAGCCCTAACACTGTCCTGTAGAATACTCCTTTTTCCTGGATGGTTTCAGGAAACACTTTGCTGTTCTGAGGATGGAAACTCGCTCTTCATAACAGTGTCTGACTGCTTTTGTTTGGTCCTGTGTATTTAAATGTTACTCTGCAGCTGTTTCCCACCCACTTTTTTAATCTGTCATCTTCCTACATCTGCTGCTGGAATAAATATGCAAAGATTTGCCTGACTCCCTCTGTTGTTTTTTTTCCCCAAAACATTTCTGAAGTCTGAAATGAAAGACAAAGAAATAGGAATAAAAGACTAGCAGATCTTAAATAGCTCAAATCAAAAGGGGTCTGGAACCAAACCCCTGGATCAGAACTCTGGACTCTGGGGAAGCTGAGGCTCAACCTGTGTCCAAATTCACATGCT
>JASSUY010044394.1:0-17205 GCA_032466535.1 Forpus xanthops
CTTATCTCAACCTGTGGGAGTTGCATTCTTTTGATTCTCCTTCCCATTTCCCCGGGACTGGGAAAGAAAGAGGGGGGGGGTGCACAGAACTGTTTGAGGGGCCTCAAACTACGACACCCTGCTTTTTTCAGACTTTGACATGTCCTTTAAAAATGTTGCTGTGAACATGTTTGTGGCAACATCTCTCAAAGAATGCACTTTGCTACCACCTGATGAGCCAGAGGAATACATAGAATCCCAGAGCTTCATTTGCAGGAGGCTTTATGCACCAGCTTTGGCCACCCAATCTTCTGTATGTGTAATACCAAATAATAATCCTGATAGAACGTAACAGATCTTTACTCACATAGTCTGCACATGGGTTCAAGATAGATGGTACTTGCGTTATGCTGTTAAGGAACATGCTGCAGTGATAAAGTTTACATGATGAAGGACAAGGGAAGATGATTTAGAAGTTTCTGTCTACCAGTGATCTATTCCTTGCTCAGATCATATTATAAAAGCTGATAGGTCTCCCCAGAAAGTTAACAGACTCCACTTAGGAGTCTCTAACTGCAGTCACAATAAATGAACACGGGGGTGAGTTAACCTGGATTTTTCAGTACTGAGGAAGACAGATGAAACTTGAATCATCCACAAAGACCCTTTCCATATGCAACAAAATCCCTAATAGGTGAGATCATTAATATATATCCCAAGATGTCAAAAATAAAAAAAATAAACAGGTACAGCATCAAAACTAAAAATCCATCATCCTGGGAGGTAACACAGAGCATCAGAAAAAAGCCACTTTCCCCTCAGCAATACTAAAGGTGTAACTGAATACAAGGCACTGAGACACCAGCAGCACTGTACAGCTGGATGAGTGGAGTTAACAGCAGCAGTGAAAGAAGATCAGTGGGCAGCAGCAGGACATGACAGATATTAAATGCTGAAATGACAACAAGGTATCTTCTTCACACACAGAAGCTGAATGTGCCTGATTGCATCTGAATACTAATGTAATCTTGGATAACAGACTATGAACAGGAGAGGGAAAGAGAAATCTGGTATATTCAAGAGGAAATTACCCTTTGGATGTTTGCACTAGAGGTGTAATATCTGAGGAAGATCACTACTAGAGATGCTGTAGGAGCAAGCATTTTTCCTCCTGTTTGTCCACTCTTATTTCTGCTTTTCTGAACTACTGGTTCATTTATCTGCCTTTACTACATTTCCTTTGAAATTAATTTTAGATATTGAAAGTAAGCCCATTGTTCTTCCAGGACTACATGGCAGAGAAGTGACACCATCACAAATGACTCCACATTTGTGGTAAAGAATCATGTATATCTTGCATTTCCTTATTAAGGTTAGTGTTTGCATACAGTATTTTTTTTTGCTTTCAAAATCAGATTCAGTTTTACCACTCAGAATTAAAAGCTGAGAAACACAGATCTGGATCCAGAGGAAAAGCAGTAGACAGCAAAAACTAACTACATTTTGGGATGCAGGGATTTTCCCACTCAGGTTGAGCACAGTGAGCCTTAAGATTTCACTTGAACGAGGCTCTCACTATCCTGCCCTTCAAAGGCTGAGGTGGGCGCCAGTTATCAACTAGTGGGTTCACAGGTTCATTCTCAGGATTCTTGGAAAGGCTACGGAGCTTTGCCATCTGCAAGGAAGAAAAAATAAGCATCCATGTGAATTCACTTGGAAGTAGTGTGGACCTTGATGCTTAGAACAAACAGAAAAGAAACATAAGAGGAGTTTTCTTATGTAATGTCAAGCATACTGGTAGAGACCGTTGCTAGAAATCACTGCAGCCCACCAGCTAGCACTGTTCCTGTGGATCTTTACACTCTTCATCCACAGAATGGTGCATCATCTGACTCTTGACTGGACTTCTTTTTGATTTGTCGACTGACACTCAGAATGCAGAAGAAGAGTAAAGGCCTTTACTCTTCTTGATGAAGATCAAGATGATGACCCTGCTAGAGCTGCACTGCCGTTAAACCACTTACGAAAATATGGCTAGCCATGGAGTAGGATGCACCTCTAAGTCTATGCAAGTAGAGAAAAAGCTGGTCTGAAGAAGTTCCTGTTTTGTTTTGTATGGCAGAGAAACATATGCCAACTGGTTTACTATATTCATTCATGAATTCAGCACTTAGACATTGTTCTCCAGATTAATTTAAATTCAGTGTTACTTTGTTAATTGTTACTTTTTCATCAGAATGCAAAATAAATCTGTTCTAAAACCAGCTACATCAGGAAAAAGGCTATACCCTGGCTTGTACTGCTGAAGCAGAAAATAGTATAAATAATCAGAAGTTTTAATGCAAGAATTAAAAAGAAGGTCACCCTATCCAGACTGGCTGTCTACTCTTTTTCCTGTATAAATGCACATTATATGAATACAGTTAGTCCATTGATTTGTAATAATATTCAGGTTTGCAGGTTCTGGCTAGTCTGATCCTTCTCACTGACAGGTTTTACGAAGCCAAGAAGTGGACCATCAACTTCTTAAACTGGGAAACCAGCTAAATGTTGGTCTCACTTGCCACTTAATTCTGAAACACAGAGAATGAACTGAGGCTGCTGTGATGGCTGAATGTTGTGGCTCAGGGACACTTCTGCAGGTTTTCAGGATCCCAAGAACACTGCTGTTGAAGCTATTGCAGGAGGTGTCTAGGAAGGAACCCTGATTCTCAAGGTCAGACCATTTCAACAGTCTATTCTGCAGTAAATTTCTCACATTCCTCAACTAAAGCTTTCCTCATTAGAAAATACAAGGAAACACAGGGATTCCAAATCATCACCCTGACATACTGAGACACTGATGAGAACTGGTAAAGGAGTAGCAGAACTAGCTGGAGTTTACCTGGTCTGCACTGACTTCAATCGGCTCCCTCAAGAGAATCCAAGTGATGCACTCCTCACAGGGCGGTGTAGTGAATGAACCGTGGTAGGTCCAGTAGTCCCGAGATTTGGGGAAAAGAATTGAAGGATCAAAGTGCTGAAAAGGAGCCTCTTTTCCCTTAGAGAAACAAAAAGTAATTCTCTGTAGTAACTCTAGGATATGCATCTTAAAAAGACATCAGTATCTATGTTATTATAAAGGCAGTAATTAAATATCAAGATTCATGCCTGAGATCAATCTCCTTTTCTTACTGTCAAACATTTGCCCCGTAATTAATAATAGCTGACATTTTGATTCCATTAATAAAGTAAAAGAAATTACAAATGGAATTGTGTGGGACTTAAGCAAATCATGTTTACCTTTTTCTATTCAAATTATCAAGTTTTTGTTTTATTTTGGGTCAGTTGGGATAAAAGTTCAAGGCTGTGGCTGCAGGTACTGCACACTCCTTATCTGATAGAAGAGTGGCTACACATTTAGCCCAGATTCGTTACAGTCTTCTCTGTTTTTACATTGTACTTACAATGTTATGGTGACAATCTTTTTGTTGGCACTGCTACACTTCATGTGAAAAAATAAGATAGTTCCTGGAACAGTACTGGATCCTGAATGTCTCACAACTAAAGGTGATTATCACCAGGCAAGGGAGAACAGCAGACACCACATAATATATCCTGAGAAGTTTTTGTTTTCCATCAAATAGGATACTCCACAAAATTATCCCCACAGGACTGTGATGAGACTTCCTTGTCCTCCCAGGGCAACAAGAACTAAACAAGAAAGTCCACTTTTCTGCTGGTATTTAGGATGCAGTTCTGGAATGCAAAATGTACTGTTCTCAATTCCTTCTCCTAACATGGAGAATCTTTTCTAGATGGGAACAGAGTTATTATTCTAGAAAGTACAATGGGAGGTGCTGAAATCTTTCCCACACATCCTTGCACAAAATATGGGTAGAAAGAATAACATCAAGACTCCAAATATATCTTCCTGGAAAAATAACTGTGCAAGTTCAATGAATTTGCAAGTAACTTCACAAAACTGTGCTTTTTCAGTAAGTTGTGTCCAAGAAACTCCTCTGCTTGCAATGTATCATAGCAATTGACACTGCATGTGCAATTAATACACTGGTGAAACCATCTATTAATTTTTTTCTGAAAAATAGGTAATCTTGGTAAAATGTATGTGATGATAGGAAAGAAAATAAGTATTAGAAATGAAATACAAGATGTGGCTGCTTGCACATTCACCTTTCTCTTAACCACTGCTTTTCCTAGAACCACTACAGATGATGTCTGTATGTAGGAAATGAGACTTCTACTTTTTTTTGCTGTTAAAAATCATGAAATTTCCAGTGAGGCAGATTCAGATACAATGTAATGGAGTGGATATTGCTGCCATCTTGTCATCACTGTATGACACAGTTTTTCACAGGGTGACTTATCAACTTTACTAACTGTGGCAAAGCTCTTCAGCATGTAAATGGCCAAAAATTATACAGGGATCACGAGAGAAAGCAGTATCTGTATCAAGACAGGTATCATTGATACAGCAGGAGAAGCAATGGGTTCAGTTCCATCAGTAGAAAGAACTGAACTGTATCTGAAGACTAAGAAAAGGCTGAAAAATAAAATTAATATGACTGAGAACAGATTTCAGGCTCAGACCTGTGTATCAATGGCAGTACATACATACATAAATTCAAGAAATTCTGCTAAATATGTAAGAAAATACTTACAAAAATTCTAAAATTCAGTGATCTGGTGGTTATGTTCAGTGTTAAGTAGAAAAGGGACTTTTTGCATTGTCCTGGGTTCAGCAGTAGCAGCCATTTTTCTCCTTCTTAATAACTGGTGCAGTGCTGTGTTTTCGACTTTCAGCCTGGGAACAGTGCTGATAACACCGATGTTTTTAGCTGCTGCTCAGTAATGTTTACTCTGACCAAGGACTTTCTGAGTCTCATGCTCTGCCAGGGAGGAGGGGAAGCCGGGAGGAAGCAGAGACAGGGCACCAGACCCAAACTAACCAAATAGCTATTCCATACCACAGCATGCCATGCCCACTATATAAACTGGGGGCAGTTACCTAGAAGGGTTAGATCACTGCTCGGTCAGGCTGGGTATTGGTTGGTGGGTAGTGAGCAGTTGTATTCTCTTCCCTTACTTCCCTTATCATTATTATTATTGGTGGTAGCAGCAGTGGTTTGTGTTATACCTCAGTTACCAGACTGTTGTTTTCTCAGCCTGTGGGAGTTATATTCTTTTGATTCTTCTTGATCCCTTCACGAGTGGTTGGGAGGAAAGGGAGGGAAGTAAAAGAGCAACTGTGAAGCTGAATTGCCAGCTGGGCTTAAACCATGACAAGCATCATTAGAATAAAAAAAACTTATCACGAAGTAGAATTGTTTAAGTATACCTAGAAGTTAGGTTTATGTTAAATAATAGTCATAGAATCACAGAATGGTTTGGGTTGGAGGAGACTTTTGAGATCACCCAGTTCTTCCAACTCCCCTGCCATTTTAAGTAACTATAGATGCAGTATCACAATTCTCTGCAAAGAACTCCCTTCTGCAGTTGTGTCTACACAATAGGTATGGACTGTGGCCTTAGATCATTAATTAACTGTAAAACAGTTTAGAAGAGGTTTGCAATACTGTTTGTGCTGGTATCACAGCACAAAGGAAGAGAGAACCTAGGGCTGCTGCAGAAACTGTACTGTTTAATCCTTTATAACTGAATTCAGTTCCATGTTAAAAAATAATAGTTTTTAATCTCCCTTACACTGACTGGGAGATTGCTCTATCATTCCTACTAGTTTATTCTCATTTAAGGCTAAATTTCTGACTCAGTTATGCATCTTTTTTGGTCACTGCTGTCCTCACATTAAAAACATCTTTTAATTTCTTCCTGATATTTGAGCCCTGGCATGTTTTTACAGAGCAGTATCAATAAGATTATCAATTGTGCATGTAAGGATTGGTAGGAAATCCTTTACAACAAGAATACTTACAGAAGTGAGGAGTTACATGTTTACTAAAGTAAAAGAAAGTGTCCTGCTCCACAGTTCAATATATCATCTCTTGTGCTACTGTTAGGTATGAGAATGATGACAAAAAGTGAATCTGAACTTCTGATTTCTGCTTGTGCTGCTTTTCAACTGCATTATATCACACAAATTGTTTTGATACCTTGGTCTTAATGTTATCAATTTCTTCAAGAATTCTCTTCATCTCTGGTTTGGGAGTATTTCCAACCTGCAATGCAAAGAACAAGTGCTGTATTTTTTTTATCATGTTCCACAGTGTTTGAAAGAAATTCAGTACATTCCATCTGTCAGGTTAGCAGCAGTACTTGCAGAACATCCGGTACAGACTGACACAAAATTATGTGTGTTAAAAGCACATCCGGAATTACAGACTCAAGTAACTGGCTTTGCAATTCAAGAATGTGTTGAAGGATGCTACAAGGCACCTCCCACTTGTCTGGGGAACAAACTGTGTGCCCGGAAGGTGTCATTTACATCAACCGAGGCCTGGCCTGGTTTGAAAGCAACCCACAACCAGTGTGAAATATATGAGCACTCAGCAAATTGTTGATAATCTGATGAGCTGAAGTTCTTGCAAACACTTCAAACCCTCTACAGTATACATGCAGTCAGATCAGACTTTGTGTCAGACACAATGAGATTCATGTCATGACCTCCACAAGCAATGGGGTCACTTTATTGTTTGTATTCATGAAATTCAGCACCTCCAAAAGCTTTGATGTGGTTCTGCATCCAAGGCGAGTAAGGACAGTATGCATAAGACATGCTGTTATTGCCATGTCTTGTTCAAAAATAGATTAAATTCAGTCCTTCAGGAGATAGTTTAATCTCTCTTTTAGCAATATCTAAAAAAAAGCAGCTGTAGAATATGACACACCCAGAGCAAAACAACAGCTCCTACACTAAAGAGCAAGAAGGAAACAAGGAAAGAAAGCCAGAGAAGATAGTTATACTACATACTTTTCTAGACCTTTTAGCTGACTTTAGCATAGTTAATAGGAAGATAGCATTACTCTTAAGTTGTGTTTTACAAGATAAAGCTTTAGCCTAAAATAGACTAGAAGAAGTGACTAAGGAAGAATAACTAAAAGACATAATCACAGGGGAGAATCTGGAGAGGTGCTGACCAAGCAACCACAACAAAAATAGTCAGGCTTGCTTACAGAGTAACAGAATTAAAATTAATTGGATCTACCCTGTCCAGGGACACTGTGGCAAAATTAATTACATCCACTTGCTATTGTTTGTATAAATGCAGCTTACTAGTGATAGAACAATATAAGGAGAGCTATTCTCTGACACTGTTCAAGCTGAAATACTCATCTCCACATAAAGTGACATAGCTGAAGTTTGCATAACTTACTGCTATTAGTTTGTTTGCCTGTTGGTGCTTCTCAGTACCGTAAACTACCTGCACATCTGATACTAGGAAAAACAATTGGAAAGTATTGGTACATATTTTACATTATTTTGTTATCAAGCTGTTGTATTTTGTGGTTAAAATCTTCAGTGAACTTCTTTTACCACCAATTCTTTTTTTTTTGGAGCAGGTTTATTGAACTCCTTTTGATTTCCAGCTTATGTGAGGATCAGCAAGACATGAAGAAAGGTAATCAGTCTACATAACCTTGCTGACAGGCAGATATAATACCTGTTGGCAGACAAAGGGCAGGAGGAAACACTCTTCCTATGCAGACTGTTCTCCTCAGTCTACGCTCCACACTAAAGAGCTGCTCAGCTATCAGGGATAAAGCTAGCAAGTGTTCCAGGCTTGAAGTTGTGTGACTTGTTCACTACTACTCATGATATGTCCCACTGGTACAGATGGTGTCAGAAGCTGGCTCTGACCAGTTTAGTGCATATGTGACTTTAGTCTGTCATCACTTTGAGTGTTCTCCCGCAGAATGGTACAGTGCAAGAAAAAAAGTTGTGATCATTTTCCCTGGCACTATAGAGAAATAAAAATACAGAAAATTACAAATACTAAATATATGTGACTTACTTTCAGAAAAATGCCCACAACAGCCACGCCATCAGGTTGTTTTAAAGCTCCAGCAAAATTACCATGTTTTGGATTCCAGTGCACCATATGTAACTAAAAATCAATGAAACCTCAGTTATTAAATCAAGAAATTGCCAACAGTGCAATCTTACAAGCTTTCAAATTAAACTAAGAAAAGTTTACAGTACATAGTAAGTAAAGGAATGGACATGAAAACCAAAAATTTATGTATTTTCTGCTGCTGTTCTCGTGCTTCCATATGCTCTCATTCCCTATAAAGCACCACTTTGCATTTAGTTGAAGCATAAGAAGAAAATGGTGTTTTCCAAACATTTAAATATTAAACAGACAATGCAACTACAAACAATTTAACCCAAGCACACAGCATGCACACATGCAGTGCATAAACCACCTCCTGACATGCACTTCATCTCAAGTAGGTTTTTAGATCTTCAGGTTATGCAGCTGTCAGCTCAAGAATTTACACTGGACTGTGTGCAGCGCACACATTGTTTTTTACCTCTTACTACTCCAGGCACATTGTACTGGAAAGAAGTAGATAGAGTAATCTGCCATATCTTTCCCATTTCTACTTTGAACAAGGCTATATTTCAGGATATGTTTCAAGCTTTTACTTCTCCCTCTATAAAATCTTTGGCTCCTGCTTACAGGAACAACTGCTGCAACCAGCAGTGTGGAATCTCAAATAAGTGGCATCCAGAACATTGTACCATACAAAACCCCAAACCAAAACCCAAGCATATGGTGCATATTTTGAATGCAAGTTTTTAACTTTTTTGTTTTTTTAAATGCACAGTAATTATTTTAAATAGCAACAAAATAATTTGTCCTGAATAGAAATTAATGTATTGGTTTCTATTTCTTTTCTGTTGAGGATAAGGATATCATTGCTTAAGATAAAGGTGGAACAGCCATGTATCTTTGATTGCATGCTAGCAAAATTTTGTACATTCTAGGCCTTCTTTTCCTGCCAATACCTATCTGAGTACTGCAAACAAAAGTAACATAAAAAGTCTGTGCTTGAACTACCAAGAAAATAGCTTGAGGAAGCAGAATTTGTCTGTTTAGTTGGCCATAGAAAGTAGAACACTAACTCAGCTTGGATGTGGCCAAAGAATGAGAACCCCTTTCTCCCCCAAACCATCACTCACAGTCATCTCTCAATGTTTGTGCACATTGACCCTGCAAAATGCATGCCTAAATTTTCTCCTGTGATAGATGGGCAATGTACCTACTCTGCGCTTTGAGAGTAGAGGTGGAAAGAAGGAAAACACTACTGAAGACTTTTTGTGGGAGTAGGCGTATATTTTGAGCCTATTCTCAAATAAGATGGAGGAAGGGATAACATTTGATAGTAATTCACTAGCATCGATAATAAAAACATCAAGAAGCCTTCAGGGCATAGAGAAGCTATTAATTTTAAGCAAATTTGGATATCAATAGTGCAGTAACTTACATTAAAAAACAAACAACCACTGTCCACAGTTCCTGAAAATAAACAGAGGTTTTAAAGCACAGATGTTCAGAAACTGGAAGATACTCTTTACCACTCTGAATCTGTTTTAAGGTGGGTCTTCATCTGAAGGTCAGTTTATCAAAGCACTTTTAGTGAGTTTTTCTATTCATTAGTAATCCTTTCTGAAACTAACTTAGTCATTCAAGCTATACCAGAAGTAGCTGAAAGCCAAAAAACATCAGCAGAAAACAGATCTTCCTATTTGGAAATAACAGATCACTTTGCCTCAAATATTTTTAAAATATTCTAAAACACCAGCAAAAAACTTCTTGATTGAAGAAGCAAATTCCATGTTAGTATATACTTGCAAATATACATTTGTTGTTAGTTGCAACTTACCCCACTACATGCTAATGAATAATCACAAGTTTCATAGATTTTTAGAGAAAAATCCATAGCTAAATGCTTGCAAAAGGGAGAATGGTTAATCTGTTCAGACGCACAAACAGACTACAGTTAGTAGCGAACACTACTATGAAAAGTAAGTCCTACCTCTGCTGCATATTTCACCCCATCTATAACATGTTCAGAGCCGTGGTCATCAGAGGAACCCCAGTGCAGGTGAAGCTGACGCAGCCTGTAGGCTCCTGTGAGCGGCCCACCTCTCAGCACTGCAATAAACAATCCACATCAGCACTAGCCTACAGAACACTAGCATACACATTCATTGTGCAGGGACCTATCCTTCAAAAGTGTGGAGCACCTCTTGGAAATCCAGCTGATTGCAGCAGTGATCACAACACTTATCACTTTACAAGACAGGAGTTGAATTCTGTTATCACTTGGGAGGAGTCCTGTTTGTTGTGGAAACTATGAAATCTGCTGCCCAACAAGCCGCTTTTCTTTTGGCAAGTGGACACACTATAGTTCGAGATGTGGAGAGAGATGGAAGGCATTCAAGTTGATCCTCGTCAAGAAAGGGTCTGTTGTGAAATGGTTGGGAATAGGACTGTGAAATTAACCCAAAGGTGCTTTGAAGCACACCTCTAGTCAACAGATGGCATATCTTTTACAGTTCAGATAACCAAACAGCATAGTTTGCTCCTTTAAAAAAAAAAACACCACCCAAAACCAAACAAAAACCCCAAAACACACAACAAAAAAAAAATAAAAAAATAAATCTATTTTTTAAAACTGGTGGAAGAGAAGAAAGTTTAGGTCAAAATAATTAGAAAAGTTTTCTGAGCAAGTAAAAGTTACAGTCCACATTTACATTGCCAATAATGAAAAAATTAAGAAGCTATTATGTTTGCTGTTCATAGCCAAATAATGCTGACCATGCGTCAGGCTGACAGTTGACATCAACTCTGACTTTTAAAACCTCATACCTGCTCTTTTAGTCTAGGAATTCTTTCAAGCAGGGACTGCTTAGAGGATAATCTCTCAAATACATTTTTCATTCCTTACCTAAGGCAGGAATGAGACATGTTCCTTACACAGAAGTTGGTAATGCAATTCACAACTGCAGTGCCAGAAGAACTTATTTAAATAGCACTCAAGTTTTAATGTCCACCAATAGCTTTGAAGTTCAAAGTAAAGGCTGAAGTAATATTTAAATCCTCTTGTCCCTTGGGCTTTCAAATTAAGTCTTAATATTATATGTGTTGGAATACACAGAGCAAAAGGTTTAATTTTGCAGTTTCTCTTTTTAGTTGGTAGGTGTTGCAGCCACTGGAGGGCAGAAACAAATGGCTGTGTTTTAGGCATGTAGTCCCAATTAGTTTCAGAGTTTGTACATAACTAAATTATCATAACTAACTCATAGAAGTTATAAGTAGGCCTTCTGTATAAAAGCCAGCAATAGAAAATACGCATTAATTTACTTGTGAATGTAGGAAAAATAAGTCATACTCTTAAGACCCAAATCCTCACAAGTATTTACTTGCCATTTCGCACTGGAAGCAGCAGGGGGTTGAAACTTTCAGGAGCTGAATTGATATGATCTAATTACATTGACAAGCTAAATCAATAGAGTTGGAACCTCATTTAGCAGTTGTTTCTTACAGATGGCCCTTTCCAGCGATCATACTGAGAAGCACTTGGAAACAGCACTTCATAACAGTATACAGATCTCTCTACCATAAAAAAAAAAATCTTAACATTCAAATTTTCTGATTGAGTACATCAATATCTTCAAGCTAGATTTCTTTTTCCAACTAAAATCAGGTCTGTGGCTACTAGTTATGCTCAGCTGCGGCCACCACATAAGATAGAAAATGTTTATTAAACACTTTCTCATGTGGTTTTTCACAGCTGTCAAACATTGTATTTGATTCCAATTGGATACATCCCTATGAAAAGCTTGATTCCTAAGCTACTGTCCAGCAGCCTGCAGAAAGTTAGTAACAGCAGCAGGGAGTGATTGTGCACGCTTAATGTCCAGAGGAATGACAAGACATGATGGGGAGGGGAAAGGCAGGAAACAAATGGAGGAAAGATATTTAGAGGAAGGGCTGCACTCTGCTTGGCCAAATTTGTGTCTTTTTTCCAAAACAGTTCCCTGGGCAGACATGGTCTGGAGCAGCCTCTATCTAAACATAGCCTTTTGGAAGCTGCAAAGAAGACAGAGGAGAACAACCATGTGAAAAGGTTCATAATCAATTTACTTGCTATGCTTTCAGCCATGGCACCGATTTTATGAAGTTCTTGTGGAAGAGCATTCTGTGTTGTAACAGAAGTGCAATTTATGATTTGTCTGAGGTCACCGTGTAGAAACTGCTGTAATAAATACTAAAGTACGACACAAATACATAACAAAGAGGTGGTCCCTGTCCTATGTCGTTTAGATTCTGTCTGCAAGATGTGGAACAGTAACAGGTAGCTCTACTGGTAGGAGTCCAAGGAAACAATGAGCTTATCTTGATAAGAGAGATGGAGATCTTTCAGTGTAACGCAGATGTATTTAATTAATTGTATGGCTTACTAAGAATAAAATACCAGTAAAAACACCATCAAAGCAGATACAGGAAAATATAATGGAAAATAACTGTTTTCCCTTAATTAGATTGTTTTCCTTCTCGGACTGATCAATACTGCATGCTTGTGAAATATCTTTGTATTCTATGATATTGAGAATTTATTATTCATGTTGACAGTTGTTGCCTGTCTGCATTCAGAGCTACACACTGATACAGCTCTGGAATCAGTTTCTGAATAATTTAACTTTGAGATGTGAGGCTACCCTCTCTCAATTACATTACAAAGCCATTTCATAGCTTTCCAGAAGCTATGTAATGCTATTTTCATAAATATTATCTTCATTGCGTTTTCAGGTTGAGGAGTATCTTAAGAATTTCTGTACAAACAGAAGAAAGTAAAATCACAGTCACTGGAAATGTATATATGATGGTTTTGTTTGTGAAGTGCCTCAGAGCACACACTAAACCCCTCTGGGGTTATATACAGAATAACTGTGATTGGCTTCTGTATATAAACATGACTGACTATTAAAATACAAACTTTTGGTGGAGAAACACTTTGCATAGGCCTTTGGGCTATCAGAACCACAGCCTGAGGTATGTTTGTATGAGGAGGGCTCTCTCCTCACACAAAAGCTGAGGATGCTGTGTCCATGTTGAAGGAGGTGACCTGGGGAGAAGTCCACCTTCCAGCAGAGTCCAAATCTCAGGAATGCCCTACAGCTCCAGCCTCTCTGTCTCATCTATGGTGGCCCTAAAAATGGCCGGATCCATCAGAATAAACTCCCAAATGACTTTTCTTTGCTAGCCTGCATAGGTTAGGTACCACAGGATGTGTTTTGATTCCCAACTCTTTGCTCAGCTCCTTACAATAATTCTCCAAAAGCCAAACAAAAAACGAACCTGATCGATCGAAAGTGTCATCAAAGACGACTCGGCAGGTGCGCCCGTTGTTTAGGATGGTTTTCGCTGCTCCGGGATCGTAACTGGCGTGCCAAGAGGAGAGAGAACTGTCGTGCTTCACGTCCTTGCTGTTGATCTCAATGGGCGACTGCTTGTCTCCCTTGGCCAGTGGGTAGTTTTCATGCCATCGCTCGGGTCCTGCAGAGGAAGGCAGGGAAATGTCTCCCCGGCTCAGCCCGGCCCGGGGGACCCGCACCCCACTCACCGTTGTCGCTGTCGTAGCCCCACACGGCCTGGGCCATGGTGCCGCTGCCCGCGCCCCGCCCGTCCCCTCAGCAGCAGCCCCGGCAGCGCGGCGCGCTCCTCCCGCCAGCCCGCCTCGGGGGGCTTTTTATAAGGCTCTGCGTCCTCCCTTGAGGGGTGGGCAGGGGCAGGGCGGCTGCGAGGAGTGCAGGGCTGGGGACGGGAAGAGACATCTCCTGCCCCGGGACGGGGCAGAGGGATTCCCGGGGGGCACAGCAGCCGCCTTCACACCCACACTAGGGCACTCCTTCCCCAGCGGCAGGAAGGGCACCCCAGGAGCGAACGGGCGGCGGTGCTGGGCCCGAGGCAGCAATGGACGTGGAGGCCGGCTGGGGCGGAGGGGCGGCTGCACAAGCACGGGAAGGCAGCCAGACGGAACGCAGCACCCAGCCCAGCCCTGCCAGGCAGGTTTCCCCCGTTTGCGGGCAGTACCCGCGCAGAAAGTGCGCCCGGATGGTCCTGGGCGAGCTCACAGGGTAGGTGGGCTCCAGGGCTGCGGCTTCACTGCGCTCATCAGTACTCCGTTAGAGCAGCGCCGAAAGACACTATCTGCCTGAAAGCATGCCTCATAGCCTGCAAAACCATGCTGTTACATAGGGCTAGCCTCTGACCGCTGCAACTCAGGCCATTCCTGAGGACTGTACTGAGAGAACAAGGGGTAACGGGTTCAAACTAAAACAGAGGAAGTTTAGATTGGACCTGAGGAAGAAATTCTTTACTGAAAGGGTGGTGAGGCACTGGAATGGGTTGCCCAGGGAAGTTGTGAATGCTCCATCGCTGGTGGTGTTCAAGGCCAGGTTGGACATAGCCTTGGGTGGTGTGGTTTAGTGGGAGGTGTCCTTGCCCCTGGCAAGGGGGTTGGAACTAGATCTTAAGGTCCTTTCCATCCTTAACTGTTCCATGATTCTATGATTTAAAATTCATGTTTGATATTGTCCAGTTGATTCTCTTTTGTGCAGAGCCTTACACTGAATATGTTTCTCATTTTTGGGCAACTTAGCAGGTAATACTTTAGCCAGGAAAACAGTTTTTTCAGGTGATGGAGAGTCAACTATTGGTATGGTTGGGTTAGTTGGCATTGCCTCTACATTTCTGTTGAATACTGATTTTTTTCTTTCAAATGCCAGCTTCACTACAGTCTCCCTTGGCTTTCTCAGGCTGTGTTATCCCTGCAGCAACTCTATCCACCTTGAGCAAAATGCTACCTCAAACTAGATACCTCGAGATAAACAATATCCTAAGGTAAATATTTAGGAGTCAGCCAGGGAGCATCTTGGACAATGGAGGTTTCAAACCTAGTTGCAGCAAACTTGCTCAAATGTTCCTTGTACACATCAGCACTGGAAAGTAGCATGGAAATAAACTTGCAGCTTTGAGAGGTTGCAAATGCTTTGTATTGGTGAGGTACATGGAAAAGATTGAGAAGCTGCAATATACAGAGACTAAGATTAATTTGGTCATATTTCATGTCCCCAAGCATCTGGAGGATGAAAGCTCCACTTCTAGCTTACCTATATAATGAGGCTAATAACTAAATATAGACTTAAGGGTAGCTACAGTGATTTCATTAAATGTTGTTAGTAAATTTGTTTTGCTCTGAGGTTAATCATCAGTAGATAACCCCCCCCCTTTGAGAGAAAGGTAGGACAAGACCTCTCACTTAGAAATCTGCACCTGAGAAGATTCATGTAGGGATGTATATAGTGTCTTTAGACAGAGAAGATAAATCAGAGTGAAACTCAGTAAACCATAGCAACTTACGTCATAAGAGGAGTTCGTCTCACCATCTTTAAAAATACAAAGATGAACTCCTTATGAAAGTGTCTTTCAAAAAATGTAGTTCCTCACATCTTCCTTAGGCAGAGCTCAATTAAGAAAATACTACGAGGTGATTTAAGTGCAGTGGTGTGGAGAAATCACAGCTTTTTATTTTCAGAAAAAGGACTTCAAGGACAAACATGTAAAATTGACACGTTACAATTTTAATTCAGAAAGTTTAGACAATGCTTTTGAAATGGTTTCTACTTCATCTTCCTAGAGACAAACATTTGTGAGCTCATGAAATTCTAATTGAACCAGCTCATTTTCTGTCTATATAAACACATAGCTTTAGTTGACTTGTTTACTGAAGACTCAGAGGGACTTCTCGTTGACTTCATATATAAAAGCAGTGCTTATTGGAGCCATTTATGGAGGTAAAGTATATGAAGAAGCTCAATATGGCCCAGCAATGTGTGCTTGCAGCTCAGAAACTCGACTGTGTGATGGGCTGCATCAAAAGGAGTGTGTCTAGCAGGTTGAGGGAGGTGATTTTGCCCCATTCTGCTTTGTAAGATCCTACCTGGATTACTGCATTCAGTTCTGGGGCCTCCAACATAAGAAGGATGTGCACTGATTGGAGTGAGCCCAGAGGAGACCACTAAGATGCTCAGAGGGCTGGAGCACCTCTCCTGTGAAGAGAGGCTGTGAGATTTGGGCTTGTTCAGCCTGGAGAAGATCTCTGGGGAGATCTTAGAGCAGCTTGCACTATCTAAAGGGGGGGCTACAAGAAATAGGGAGAAGGACTTTTTGCAACAGCATAGAGTGAGAGATCAAGTGGTAATGGATTTAAACTGAAATAGAGTAGATTTAGATTAGATATTAGAAAGTTCTTTACTGCGAGGGTGGTGAGACACTGACACAGGCTGTCCAGAAATGCTGTGGCTGCCCCATCCCTGAAAATATTCCAGGCCAGGTTGAACAGGGCCTTGTTCAGCCTGGTCTAGTGAAAGTTGCTTCTGACCATGGCAGGGGGATTGGAACTTGACAATCTTTAAGGTCCCTTCCAACTCAAACTAATCTATGATTCTATGATTTTATGATTCTATGATTTGTATTATACAAAAGAGGGTACAAGTCCTTTCACCAGTATTTAAATTCATTGCTCTGTGTTAGAATTTACACAATCTTCTCTATAAAGGACTCCCGTGCCCACAGCAAGTCTTCATATTTTAGCATTCCAGTGAACTGTTCCTATTGCACCCAGATGTTCAGCTCTTTGTCAGCTTCTGCAAGTTGTGATTTCTAGGCACTGACTTATGCAAAAGTGACAAATGGTAGGATCAACAGTGTGGGTACTTGAAGCCAGCCCCAGGCACTGAGTCATATCACAGTGCCTCACTGACTTGATTGTAGTGGTATTCTTTTCCTGTTGCTTTCATCATCAAAGGCAGAGTGAAAGAAAATAAAGTAGCTTTATCTGCATTACAAGATAATGATAATACTGGAGTATTATGTGCAGTTGTGGTGTCCTCAACATAAAAAGGACATGGAAGTGTTGGAACAAGTCCAGAGGAGGGCCACGAGGATGATCAGGACACTGGAGCACCTTCCGTATGAAGACAGGATGAGAAAGTTGGGTCTGTTCAGCCTGGAGAAGAGAAGGCTGCATGGAGACCTCATAACGGCCTTCCAAGATCTGAAGGGGGAGCCTATAGGGATGCTGGGGGGGGGGGCTCTTCATGAGGGACTGTAGTGAGAGGACAAAGGGTAATGGGTTCAAACTTAAAGAGGGGAAGTTTAGATTGGATCTGAGGAAGAAATTCTTTACTGTAAG
>JASSUY010044396.1:0-58599 GCA_032466535.1 Forpus xanthops
CGATGGAGCATTCATAACTTCCCTGGGCAACACATTCCAGTGCCTCACCACCCTTACAGTAAAGAATTTCTTCCTCATGTCCAATCTAAACTTCCCTGTTGAAGTTTGAACCCGTTACCCCTTGTCCTCTCACTACAGTCCCTCATGAAGAGTCCCTCTTCATCATCCCTATAGTCCCCCTTCAGATACTGGAAGGCTGCTATGAGGTCTCCACGCTGCCTTCTCTTCTCCAGGCTGAACAGCCCCAACTCTCTCATCCTATCTTCAAAGGGAAGGGGCTTCAGTCCTCTGATCATCCTCTTGGCCCTCCCTTGGACTTGTTCCAACAGTTCCATGGCCTTTTTATGTTGAGTGTATGCTCTAGTGATCTCCAGAAAAGGGGTATCTTAAAAGCTAGCCTGGACTGCTCAGAAACCCTTGATACTGCCTTCTGACCTGCACCAAATACTGATCTTGAGACACAGCAATAAACTGTGCTCTCCAAACTGATTGGAGGGGGAGAGGTCTTTGAGAAAGTAGTTTTCCCCCTGACATTTTGTAGGTCATATGGATTTTACTTGTCCTGTCCTGAAAGATGCTGGTGTTCTGGCGGTGTACATGTTCATATGTAGCCTGGCAACTTCTACTGTAGAAAGCTCTTTAAAGAAATACCATAATGTGAAATGACAATGAGCTTTGTCTATTTACCCTTCCATCAGCAGCTTTCTGTTACCCCCGAACTCCAAAGGTACTGTACATAGGATCATATATGTTTTGTCATTTTGGTCAATTTTGTTTTTAAGAAAGTAAACACACCTAGGAGACATAAACATGTCTTTGGTTTCACCATATTTTATTCCTTATGGATCTAACTCTAATGTGAAGAGCAGTGGTTTAGTTCTTCTGCTTTTAAAGGTAAACTGAACGTGTCTGCGTTGCAAGAAGTCTATGGATACTTACTTTTGACCATGGAGCAATCATGCACTTTTTTCTGTAAATGGTTATTTTGCAGAAAGCACATTAAAGTGCAATTTATCCATTTTACAAAAACACTGTATCATTTCTGTGTTTAGCATTATGTTCATGGATGGATGACTCTTCTACAACAGAATATGGTATTTACTGTACAGGCAACAGATTTTCTGCACTGCCTGGCTACCAGTAACGAAGAAAAAAGGTGAACTGTGAACGATTCAAATGGATCCTAGTCTATTAGTACACTGCAGTTTTATTTCAGAATAAACTGGCTGTAAGCACAAGGAAAAAGCATTACTTTGTTGATTTGAGTGACCTATTGCAGCCCAGAGTCTGGGTCTTATCTATTCCGGGCAATTCTGAAGCTGAATGAATTACTTGCCACTTCTGTTTAAATACGATTCTTGCTAAACTGATTCAGGGCCAGATTTTCAAAACCTCATTGCTGTCTAGGCAAAAGGAGAGGGGAAAGTAGCTGCGCTGGCTCAGGGACAAGACAGGAATCAGAGTGGCATTTTGACTGTTTTGATACATGAGTTATGTTTCTAGCAACAGAATTACCCACTAACAAAAGCAGTTGCCTGCGGTGGTCCACTACAGCCTAGCACTAGTGTTGGAATTATTTAGTCATTAATGTAGACAAAACCACATGTGACTTAATGCTTACACCAAGATATAGACCAGATTCACATCACCCTTAGCATGCTGAATAGCTTAAATCTTTGGTGCAATTCCTGATGCAGCCAAGGGGCTATAATTTGTAGCCTCTGCCTACAGATTAGCACCTCAACTGCTTCTGAGACTAGTAGACCGCAGCAGTGGAGATATGATGCATCTATTGTTGCAGGCAGAGGTCCAACATCGATCTTCCTTCAGGGAACAGTTACACAAAAAATTTCCTACTCCATTTGTACTGGTAAATTGCTTGGATTTGATCAGTGTATTTGAGTTGTTAGTAACTGCGGTCCTGATTTTAATGGCTGTAAGTGTTTTTAATTCCAAACAAGGGAAAACTCATTTGTGTGCTTTTATATATTTTGGGATCTCTTCCCACAGATACTGAGAAACAGAATACCGTAGATCAAAGAAAGGAAGCCACGGGATTATGAAAGATCCATAGTGGTGCCCATCCTCAGCTTTCCTAGCAACTTATTTCTGAGATGCTAGGTACTTTGACATGTGCACTGGAAGGGATTTTCCCCCACATGTAGAGAGAATGGTACATAGAAAGCTGCTGATTTATACATAGTTTTTAAAAGGACTATATTTCATTGTGTCTTCATGAAAAATACTTTGGGCTTTGCCCAAGATTTTTTTGTTTGTGATGCGATTATTAATTCTTTAATACCTTATTGAAATTTTTACACAGTTAAAGGGAACTGGACCAGGCTGGATGGGCAAGGTTGTGCAACATTGTGCAAACAACAAAACTGAAGGTCATATGAAGTGGTGCTTCCAAAAGCAGCTCACTGAGCAGTACAGAGTCGGTAGTAATTTAATTAGCTGCTTATAGCAGTCATAGCATGAAAAGCCAGCTGTGTAACTGCAGTCTTCAAAATTTCCAGCAGAAGTGTAATACAAAAACACAACCAAAGAAATTCTTCAGGAACGTGAAGTCTAAGGCATTTATTTCCCTTAAGTAACATGAATAGAGAACTCCACAGAGGATGGGCTAATAACAACATGCGTTTGATTTATTACATATGCTTGTGATGTTGGATTAATAAAGAAAAATGAAATAGTGATGTGGACATAACGTAGTCTTTTTGCTGTTGTGGGAATGGAAATCACAAAATAACTTTAGAGTTTCACCTCATGGAAGTGTTTTTGCAAGGGTTTTGAACATAGACATGTTTCCCATAGTGAGGAGGTGGGAAAGCAAGTGATCATCATAAGAGCTGAAGCAGGGAGATGATATTCCTCATACCAAGAGCAGAAATGGAGGCACAGAGAGAGCACACGCTGTTACAGCTCCCCATGACAGTTCCTGGGCAGCCTGAGGTTCCTCCCCATCCTTGCTTCTTAATAGCACAACCTTATAATCCAAGGAGGATTGTTGTGGGGTATGGTGCTATTGTGAGGTATACACACAGTAACAAGCATCTTCAAGAAGAGAGGGAATTTGAGGGTTTTTTCCCCAATATAATACCAGATTGATTTCCACTTATTGGCAACAGTAAACTCATGTGAGCTCTGACCCAGACCTGAACTGGCATTGTGCTAAACATAGAATTTACATGGTTTGCTCTTCTCCTTTGGATGCTTCTCAGTGGTAACAATAATACTGCCCCACACAGCCCCGAATACACCATACTGGGGAGCTGGAACTGTCATTGCCAGCCATGAGTGATTCATGAGTACACAGCTTATTTTTGGAACTAATTAATTATGTCATGGAAAGAAGATTTATTCTTACCCCTCTTCCAGCATCCACCTTCCCCAATCCTTCCTAATCTTGCTTTCTGGATAATGGGGGAAAATGAGGAAGGTGTTTAGCAGTCTCAGTTGTCTCTGTGATTCAAATCACAGAATGAAGCCAGACAGCAAAACAAGTGCAGATCAAGCACAGACTGCCTGCTCCGCTTGTGCTTTCTCTGCAAGAATCAGTTTCAAATATTAGGTGGATTTTTTTTTTCCCTGTTGCAATTAACTAAGAAAAATATTTCAAAGCTGTATAATTAAAGGCCAGGATTTTATTAGGTTTTAAAATAGTCTTTATGAAATCTACTCCTGCCACTGGTAATTACAATGTACATCTTAATACACCTCTGCTAGGCCTGAGCTGGAGATAACAGTCCTGTGTGTATTGCATTTGGCTTGTGCATAGAAGGTAAAATCCTTTATCTTATCTCAATCTCCAAACAACCAGCCTCTCTTCCAATTCAGCCCTAATCTTCTTAGTAAATAATACTGATATTTTTCACCATAACAAAAATGGAGCTGCCAGATTCAGACTGATAACACCTCTCATTTACACACCATTCTCTGTCAAAATCTGCCTGATTTTTCTTAATCTCTTTTACTTTTTTACATTCAGCCATGGTAAGTTCTTTGCTCCCAAATAATATTATTATAAATAAATCCGTTGACTACAGCTGTCTCTTTGGACAGATATTGGAACACGTCTCTCTTCTGGCTTGTTTCCTTGAATGATAACAAATTATTGCTGTCCAATTTAATTTTGCTGTAAAGTTTGGTATTCTAACAAAATGACCTAAAAGGAGTGTTTAACTGAGAGCATGCCCAAAAGGCATCTTTCCCCCTACACACCCCCTCCCGTGAGATGTCATCTCAGTTCATTTCTCTTGAGATTGCTGTCTTTGCACTCCCATCCTTTCCTTTGCAATGACTTACCTTTAAAACAAGGGGAATGATAACCTAAGTCATGGGATTTTTATAGCCTATTAATTATCTCTGTATGATTTCTTAAATTGCAAAAAAAAAAATGCTGCTGAGAGAATGGCAGGGAAAAAAGGCTGGATAGCATGATTTCTGCTTGCAGTGATTGAGTGGAAATAATATACTTCAATCTGAAGAGTTTATTTCAGCAGCAACTTGTCCTCTGAGTGACAGAGACATTTGGGGAACCTGTCCTAAGACGGCAAACCATCTGTGTAAGTAAGCACTAGATTTGGTCATTGTGCACCAAACCGGCTTTCATCCACTTCCATACAACAGACTGAGGGATATATCCCACCAGCAATTTTTATGTTGAGAGAAAACAATCTGAAAATCCATAGCAGAATATGGCCCACAGTTGCTAGCTGCTACAGCTGGAAGGAATAGGTGTTTGTCTTCCGTAGAGCTTGTGGACATGAAATGCTAATTCTATCCCCGGGCAGAATTCTGTGGGATATCTTTAAAAGTATGGCAAAAGTGCTTTGTTCTGCTAACTTTGTGGAGGGTCTTTTGGGGTTATTTTTAAACCAGAGCTTTCTTCCTTCTTAAAGTTTGCAGAACTGGTTTTCAGAAGCAAGGCTGCACATGTTCCTTACAAAGTAATAAGATCATATTTTGACTCTTGAAACCTTGCTGACATGCTTCCAAAGTGCTAATCAGGCTCTTTAAATAGCGAATCACCTACAGCATCACTATCCATGTCAGGATTATAGAAAAGATGAACCATATTGTTTAGATAATCTGTCATCTTTGTATCAGCGTGAGAGAGGTAAGAGCTTGTAAGATCAGTGAGTACAAAACTGACATCTTGTAAGGCTGGTGGGGAATGAGACGTGTTGTTAGCATGAGATTCATGAGATGTGGGGCATTGGATGTCTTGGCCAACAAATAATCACTGGCAGGGCTTCAAAACAGGTCCATGACTGTTGTACCTTGGCACTGTACTTAGACCACACACTAGGACTTTTCCTTCACCTAATGCTATGCTGGTCTTTTTTCACTGCTCTGCATAAGAAATATGGTACAGCTGAGAAACAGGGGAAATACATTGGGAACCAAAGGCAGGACGTGATTGCTGATGCTATTACTACTACTACAGCTACCACTACTGTTACTGTTGTTTTTGCTACTCATTAAATCACAGAATTGTGCTGGAGTGCCAGAGTTCCTCATTAGGAGGCACTGTATGAAACTGAGACAAACAGAAGATTCCTGCCTGATGGACTAAGTGTAAGTCAAAGCATTATATACACCAATGGGACAAGTTCGGTGGAAGATGTACGTAGCTCCCTGTGGCCTGACCAATTTTCAGCACTGACTACTGATAATATCTATCACACAGGAGATACAAAAGATCAGTCTTCCTTTAGATTTGAAGAAGAATGTATCTGTTCTGAATGTGAGTTAAAGTAAATGTTTGGGGTTTTATCTAATGATAGCCTCAATATTTATGTGCATCCCTGACAGCACACTTGTTGGTTTACTCTCTGTTTTTCTTATTTCGGTTGGTCCTCCTCTGCACCTGGTCCACTTTTAATTTAGCTTGTCTGAGACTGTGTATCATAACTGCATCAGCACTTACGATGATGTCTCAGCAGTGACTTTCATCATGGCAGTAGTCCTCCCCTATTCACCTATTCCTGGTGCATCCCTTGCATGCCCTTTTTTACTGCAGTATCTCACTGATTGCTTTCCACTGTACTGTGACTGACAACTAACCTGGGGTCCCCCTCCAGCTCAGTCTTTTCTAACTGATTCCTAATTTTTGTTATTAGTTTCCAAATGCATTATCTTCATTTGGAGATAAGTGACTAGCTTCATTACCTTCAAAATACTGCCTCTCATCCCATTCCTATTACACCTGTCCTTACTGTCATCCAGCCTTTTTCTGCATGAAATCCTTCTCTCCTGTGTATTGATAGTGCCAACCTATGTAGTATCACCACATTCCTAATATTTATGTCATGGTCTTCATTGAAATAAAGAGAAGATCAGACGCAAGGCTGATCTATAAAGAATTTCACTGTTCACCAATAACCCTCCTGGTATTTTTCCTTTCAACACTGTCTTTTACTGTCTTTCCTTGAGACAGTCTTTTACCAATCTTTCAATTCCTCTACTAATCCCTATCTTCTCCAGCTTAACAAATAATTTCCCATGTGGCACCATACCATACACTTTACTGAAGTGAGATCGACTCCATTTCCTTTGTCTAGAAAATCTACTATCTTATCAAAGGAAGCTATTAAGTTAGCCTGCCTAGATCTCCCTTCTTTATTATATTTCCTACTACCCTGTATCCAATATTTCTTTCACCTCCGTGTCTATATTTATCTGTTCCTTCAAACCCTGTTATATAACCCTGCATAATTTAGAGGTTACGTTAATGAACCAGTATTTGCCCAAATAGACCTTTTATCTCTCATTTTGTATACTTTCTATTCTCCAATCATATATCATTATCTTTGCTTTCATTCATCTAGGTTTTGTTATCCCTTTTAGCTTGAAAGACAAGCTTTTTCAAGTTTTTGCCCCCCTTGACTTCAAGAAAATCAAGGTCTAATTCTAATTCAAGTCTCTGAGTTCATCATCCCACATGATCTCAGTAACCAAGTGCATTAGTTCATTAACATTTGTTCTCTAATAATAAGTATAAATAATTGTTGCAGCCTCTTCCAGATGTCTGTCATTTAATTGAAACTGCTTAACTCATTACCCATTTTACCTTTCATAACCGGATATTCTATTTGCCATGGTTTTGATGGTGGGTTCTAGGTCTTGCATTGAAATGGAGAAGTATTTTTTGGCTTCATTCTTCATAAGTGATCTCAAGTGGATACAGATATTTTCAGTCAAGAAATACAAGAGCAGTGGAGGTCTGACTGTAAAGCAAAGGGAGCCTAGGACTGAGATGGGATGTTTTGATAAGGAAACTGAAGAAAAATTGAACTTGGGGAGAACATTTTCAAGCTGATACTACTTCATGCAATTGTTTAAGATTTTATCCAAAGCATGGCATGAATATAATTTGCTGAACATCTGCTTTGGTGGATGTTCATCTTTACACCAGGCAAAAAGGAAGATACCATGCAATAGATGGCAGAAAATCAGGACTAACCCTGAGGTCTCAAATCGCTTCTTTTCTGACTTGAAAATTCCACATTAAACTGTCCTCGTTCAAATGTATGTGTGACTGTGTGCTCTTATCTCTCACAGTGTTCACACAGTTTCTTTCCATTCAAATGTTTGTGGAAGGTTAGAAAAAGGCGAGAATACACAGCACTCCTTCTATGAGCATGCACTTATGAATATTTCTTCTTTATTTAACTTTTCTTTTCCAGCTACTCTGCCTCATTTTATTCATCTCCTACCTGCCTAGTCAGCTGTTAATCAAAAAACAAGGAACCCCATTTCCCATCAGATGGTGAATGAGGTTCAGCTGATATCCAGATACACTGCAAAAGCAAAATGATTGCAACACAATGCACTCAGTGCTTTTTTGAACTTGTCAGCATTGCCAGAACTGACTGGCCCGTGTCTGACATATGCCTGATTCAATCGCGTTCCCCCTAGCACATCTAGTGAGCAAATTTGTAGAGTAGTTTTAGCAATTTGTATTTAACCCTTAACTTTAAAAAAATTAAAGCCCATTCACAGTACTGACAGAAATGTGGGTGTTGAAAAGTTTATTTCCTGACCGGTATTTAAGGGCCAAATGCTGTTCCTGATTACATTGGCCCTTATTTTTACAGGGGCTTTGCCAGATCTCAAAGACGACGTTTACAAGTGAGCTCAGAGCTCTTGCATGCACTTTCCAAACTTTGAAGTTTCTGCTGCCTTCCCACTGTGCAGAACACATTCAAGTTCAAGTGGGATATAGAATTGTTATTTAAATCTTACAGTCAAATTAGACCCTAGAGACATGATTGTATAGCGTTATTGTCTCAGTCCCCGTGAAGTTAAGTGTTCTCATATCAAATATGATGTGTTTCAGCTTACCACCTGCTGCACAAGTATTCATCTCGTTGTTAAAAGATATCAAGCAAAGTGGTGTTTTATTTATTTTTACATGTGTCAGTTATTTTTAGTGGTTATGTTAGTGTGACACCACTGCCTTTTCCTGCAAGTCACAGGAACATGAAGCTGCTACCTCAAGTTCTCAGCCATACTAATGATAAAAAAAGCCTCCAGGCTTTTCTTAAAGATCAGGGTCGCATTTTTCGTTGTGTCTTGCTTTTGAAGAAGGATATTTTTGCCTTGAAGTGCCGCTCTCAAGAGAAGTGGGCTTTCTGAATGCAAGTTTCAGTTGTGGCCCAAAGGCATGTACACTGATGAGATGGCAGAGCTGCACTGCTGAGAGCTCAGTAGGCAGGGAGGGCTGCTGCTGTCTGCGAGCCAAGAGGGACAGGACTTCACATCACAAATCAGCTAGAAAGACTTTTAAGGACCTACCTCTTTGAGAAGTTATGTTTCTGCTGAAACCAAATTGCACAGCAAATATTCAACTTGATTTCACCTGAATTTTCTTTTGAAAGTAAACCAAGAAGAAAGTGTCAAAATAATCCATTTCAACATTGTTTGGGTTTCATTTTTCACTTGAAATGATTTTTCACTTTTTGTATTATATTTTCTCTAATACAATAGATTACATACTGCAGCACAAAATAAAACATTAACATCAAAATGGGATATTATGAATGACCTTGAGTGTTTTTAAAATAGTTCTTTGTGAGAAAATTTGGAAATACACGTTTTATTCCTTGCACAGAATTAAACTCTTGTCACCCAAGCTCCTTCTGCATAGCCTCAGAGTAAGTCTGCAGCTGATTTGAGAAGATTGGATTTGCCTACTTGTCTCTCTGGCTAGTGTTTCTGAAAATGGTTTCTTACATATTCTGTGATTTCTAAGATGACTTTATCTGTAGTCCTCTGAAATCACCAAAAAACCTTTTTCCTAGCTGGAGTTTGATCTGTAGGCACAAAACTTTTGGAAACTTTAATAGTGCTGCTATCAGAATTCATCGTTTTCTTTAGTAGAGTGCTAGGTGATGCACAAGGGACTATGGTCGACATTTGTAGGCAGGCATTACTGGAAGGTGAGACAAGATGAGTGCCATTCTTATTTTAACATTAATTACAAATAAGATCCAGACTTCCTAGTTTCCCCAAGTTATTAAAGCAGTATATGGTTGCAACTGAAGAACTCCTTTCCCTTAGCTATTTGCGGTGATTTAGCAAAGATGTATTTTGCATTAGTACTTTATTGTGCACCTGTATAAATTATGCTGTTATGTAGCCAATGTTTTTTAAAACAGCATAGCTGTCAATTGCTTGTGTAATGGCACATTTTATGATACTATCGGGTGACATATAACTTGTTAAATTACATTGAAAAAATATTGGAGAGAATTACACTATAATTAAATGACAATAATAATGAGACCAATATTAGCTGCTGCCATCAATTATGTAAGACCACGCATTTATTATACATTTTTCCAAAAAGCCTTCCTTATGTCTGAAAAGACATTTTATTCAAAACCCTGCTGGTGCCTTTATCATTTAAAACATTTATACTGAAGTTAACCTCTGAATTCACATTCAGATGTTTGTGCCATGCACAGAGGAGAACAACTGTGCACAAGAAGTTTGCTAAAGTGGGTCTTTGAAAGACATTTTCTTGATCACTTAAATATTGTGCTTTTTTTTTCCTATTTGTTTGTTTTAGATCCTGATGATTAACAAATAATTTAAATAATTCAGGCTGATCAACTTTCACGTAATGTTTTGTTGGCTATTGGATATTTAGCGCTATTATCTCTTGATGAGAGCATCTCTCTTCAATGTGATCCAACTACCACTGTTTTCAAACAGCAACAGTATTGCTAACACTTGCATATCATGTTATATCTGAGATATCAACACCTAGTTACTTTAATGCTGCAGCAAATATCTTTTGTGGCACTTTCAACAGATGGTCTGATTCTGCTTTCAGCTGCACCAAATCCTAGACATAGAGTCAGAATTGGACCCCTGTATGCAATGCACATGAGGCCAGGAAGCCATCCTTTGCAAATCTACTCAAGTCCTTCAGAGGAGACATTAAATGTGGCATGGAGGAGATCAGGTGATAAATTTTTGATTTCTATTTTCAACTGGGTCCCTCAACAGAGGCCGTTAAGGAATTAAGCTCACATGAAATAACAGGTAGGAAAAGAGTTTTATCATCTAATGATTAAAGGGTAGGAAACAAAGTGTGAGAATGACTGGTAAATTTTCTAAACAGAATGATATTTCTAGTGAAGCCACTCAGAGACTTATTTGTAAGGGGAAGGGAGTGGAGGGAAAGGAAGCAGAAAGAACGGGAAGGGAGAGAATGGGAATACATAAAATCACAGGTGGTATATGGCATGTTCATGGTTTTCCATAGTGCAACAGGTAAAGGGAACATGTGAAATAATCACAAAGAAAGCCAAAGGATACTTTTTCCTCTCAGTTCATAAACTGTTCTATTAATTACTACAGCATATTGTGGGTATTCAAATGGTTTTAAAGACACTTGGACAAATTCATAAACAAGCAGTCCATGAAAAGCTATTAAAACTCAAAGGTGTCACCTGTGGTCCACAAGTCACTGAGTTGCAAGTTTCTCTAAGGTGAGAAAGCACATTAGCAAAGCAATGCCATAAGCTTGAACTGTGTGAACTGGGATGTACTCAAGCAGCTTCAAGGAAAATACCAAGAAAAGATCAGTCAGTTTGACCCCCATTAAACCTATTGATGAAATTTGTACACATTCTTGTTAGCATCCTCTTGCTGGAGCAGGTAGGAGACAACAGGTCATTTCTGAGGCAAGCCTCAGAAAATTAGCACAGTATTGCTCCTAAATATTTTCTGGGTTTAGGAAGGTGAAATTGTACTAGCCACAAAAAACATATATTAATGCAGCAGGTGCAGAGCTTCTCTGTTGTCCTTCTTCTGCACTGTCCCCATTGCACAGCTTACAAAGGCTGGTTTGTAGTTCAGTAAAAGAGACAGGACGGGAGGGCTGAATATATCCTAAGTCAAATTCTCTGAAAGATAAAAAGCCATAAAATTTCAAAGTGAGAATAAAGGAAAGAAAAACAATTTCTGAAGCTTAAAAAAAAAAGTTTGATATGCTAATTGGAAAAATAGGATAAAATATTATGAGCAAAATTTTTTCCACACTGGTGCTGTGCTTGAGCTTGTACTATGATGATAGTGTCAGGGGAAAGAGTTAACTATTAGACTTGCAGAACATATATTCAGAGGAATAAATGATAAAGGTTAGGTGCTCATCCTTTAGAACTGTGGATGTGGCAATAAAATGGCAGATGAAACTCAGTGTTGATCACCGTACAATGATACACATGAGAAGAAACAGTTCTAACTTTATATATGCAATAGGTAACTAGCACTGAATGGGCAGCTATTAAAAGAGGGAAAATGCTCTTTTGAATGGTAATGCTTTTCTCCGATAAGAAGTGTCCTTAGGTAACATTGTAAATGGAAATAAATTAAAACCTGACTATCCAAATGTTTTGCACTAGTAAAGAGAAAAAAAAAGAAGTAATTGCATGTCAGGATGTTCACTTGCTGGGTTACACAAAGAGCATGAGCCCATTTTGGAACTAGCCTGCTCTCTGCTTATTATCTCCATCAGACACTACAAATATGCAAAATACTCCAGTCGGTCTTATTTTTGAAGGTTGGTTTAAGCAGATGGATAGAACTGATTTAGGTGAAAATAGAAACTGGCTTCTAATCTGGCCCTCGCTCTGAACCTTTTTTTTCTGAAGTAAAACCTGAGACTCAAATGCTTCTGCATTTCCTGTTTTGGATCAATAGAGGAAACAGAAACACTGAAATACTGTAAGATGTTATTTTTAAAATAGTTCCACTCAGCTAACCAGGAAGTTCTGGAAATCTTGCAAGATGTTTAATCCTGTAGACTACGTCATCAAAACATGGTTGCACAAGTTTATCCAGTCTTTCGGGTATTTATAGTCTTATCTGTTGAGGATCACAAACGTAGAGAGAGTGCGCTCTATTAGCGTGAAAAATATCTTGATTGTGCAATTTTAGTTGCCTCTGAAGAGCTTAAATCCCTGATGGGAAATATGCAGTAACCTGAGCTTCAGCTGAGTGTCAAATGCCAAGAGGCCATGGGAAGAGGTGGGATCTGACTTGCCACACAGAAAACAATGCTCTGTGCAGGGAATTGTAACTGCAGCTAAGGGTACCCACTGATTTTTGTAATGTGGCATGGAGGATATTGGCATGAGATGGATGGGGGTGAGCAAAAGGTAGGTAGGAACTAGAGAAATCAACAGCATCAGCCCAGTTTTTGAGATGGTGCAACACAGTATATCCATAGGACAGCAAGTCCATACATGTTTAGAAGAAAGCATCAGACACAGGGGTCTGAGGGAGGTGAGGTTTGGAGGAAGGAGGGTTAGACCGAGAGGTTTTAGCACCAATGACCATGTTGCAATGTTTTCAAGGAATGTCACTGTACAAGGGTGTGCCGTGAGGTGGGAGGTAGGCAACAAGCCTACAGTGAATGAATCGTCTAAAGTAAATGGGATTTACTTTGAAGTGTGATAGAGACAAACAATTCAGCATGGAGATATCCATCCTATAGGAAGAAAGCAATGGGCAAAATTAAAAAGCAAGATCCAAGTTTATGTTGTGATATTCCGCTTTCTCTTCTTGGTTTTCAAGTACGTTCTGCTCCTATCCGTCCTGGAACTGGCTGTTAAGAGTTATCCAAGGAGGTACAAACAGCTAAAGAAGAGATGCTTATTACAGAAAAGCTAATTGTCATGGGATTTTAACTTCATGATATCTTGATTCCTGATGGTATGAATGTTAGTTTTAAGCAAAGTAAAGAACTGTTCAGATATGTTTAACATTTTAAAGGTGAGTTTGGTTCACGTGATTGATAAAGCAAGTGTTTTTCACACTGTGAAACATCATGATATATTTTCAACAACTTTTTACGGGGCTGTATATGGAAATCTTTTCTGAAATAGCATGAAGGCTGTGTTTTTGCTATGGCACTAGTAAAATATGAGAAACTGAAAATACTCTAAACCCCAGAACATTTCATATCATTCACCAGTTTAAATTTTTAAGCCTTTTTAGCATGCTCTAGAACAAAAAGTGTACCTTCAATCATCTCTTATTATCATGGATTTTGCAAGAAATCTATTTTAGGATGAATGTGTTATAAGCACACTATACTATCCCTCAAACATATAATGAATAGTAAGATGGGGGAGAATTTGTGGTTTTATTAGTTGTGTTAAAATAATAATAAGAGAAACTGAAAGTTCTGTGGGCTCCTTAAAATATGAGTAGTAGTACAGCTAGCAGCTGTATCAAACCTGTTACAAAATGTTCCCTCCTCCTGCCATTGCTCTGGGAAGCACAACCTTGACTCCCTCCAGAGCCCTGCCGAAGAGGCAAAGACCTTCCCCTCTTGAATCACAGGCTGAGATCTTTTCTCTTTAGAGCCACTTACTTTATTTTCAGCTGCATCTAAATTGCCTTTCATTTCCAGAAAGTCTTTGCAGATATCTTGAATCTGTCAGATTATCACAGAGCTCATCATTATTAGTTCCTCATCAGATGATATCCTCCCCTATACAAAGATATCAGTCCTTAATCATCTGTGTGTGTGTGTTGCCATTAGCACAGCAGTACACTCTTTCTGAATGGCATTACAAAACCAAGTAATTTCTTAGTTGTGGGGTGACAGACTGTTTGAATCCTGAAAACTATCTAGTTGTGATAAACCATTAGATCTAGACACCATCCTTTCAACTACCCACTTCAATGCTCATACTAACTACTTTCAAACTATCTAAATCAGTGGAACAACCACAGAATACATCCTGTGTCAAAACTGGAGGCTTAATGCAGCAACAACAGTTGCCTTAGAGGTGCCCCTGTTAAATGGTATGGGCATGCTTAATGAGGACCCCTAAGCACCATTAAACATGAAGAAACACTGTGCGGTTGCTTTGAACAGCAATGTGAGTTAGAGTTTCTCTTCAGTGATTGTTAAATTTTCTGTCAGTTCAGTCTCCTCTACAGGTTTTGTAATGAGCTGTGCCCTCTCTACAAAGGAAAATTTTGATAAATTCTTTATGCTATTAATAGTGAAATTACTGCTACATGTAAATGAAAGTAGTAAGTGTAATTCCTGTAATAATAAAGCTATGGATCTTTTAGAAGTATAAACATCATCCTTTTTAGTCTATTATTGTTGGCTGTTTAAAGTAAAGTTTTTAAACAAGGAAGTAGTTATTTAAGGCAAAATAGTTCAGGACAAATTTTGGAAGGGATGACAAATGTAGAAGGAGTTTAGGGATATGAAAAGTCATGAGTCATACTTATGGTTTTATTACCTAATATGGTATTCCACATTTCCTTCAAATTTACAAATTGCTCTTACAGGGTTTCCAGAGGCTCTGTCACAAGGAAGAGAGATTTCAAGCAAGTGAAATAGAGAGATATGATAAGGCAAAACAGAACTATTACCAATAAGTGTGAAAGCAATTAGCCATCTATCAGTATGTGAATAGACTATCCCTATGTATGAAATAACAATGCCACAAATTGTTATTTACTCTTGTGTTCAAAGTGGGTAATGAATCTGAGTGCATTTCAGGCATCCAGGGCATGCATATGGGTAATACTAAAAAGAGGGGAGGCAATGGTAGTATGTGGTCAATAGGGCACAATGTGGGCAATGCAAAGAAATTAAGACAGAGAATTAGGAAGGGATTGGTTGTGCTCTGGCAGCAAGGACTGGAATGACTAGAATTTGATACAGGGGAAGAGGACTTTGGTGAAGAAGAAGGATTTAAAACAAAGATTCCAAACTGTGAGAAAGATTTGCCTTTTGAGAATTTGCTTATGTGGTGCAGAACTAGTGATTTGAATGTCAGGGGGACCAAAGAGGAGGAGGTTGCAGTGGGTGGCAAAGCAGGTGGTGGTTCAGAGGTTTTGATGTGAAGTTTGATCAGAAATAGAGAGATTTTAGACATGGTCTGGAGACAAATGCAACAGAATTGCAACACAGCTTGGATGTGTGATTGGGGAGGAAGCCAGAGGTGATCTTTAGATTATAACTCTCAGTATCTGTGAATATGGTGGCACAGGTTATATGAAAGAGGTAAAAAATGTTTAAGCAAAGTTGAGGGGCTTGGTTTTTATTGAAAACAAACTAAGACGCAGGATTGCGTTGATCAAGATAAAACAGGATGGCACCCAGCAGAGATCAATTTCTGAGCCATTGATGCTGAATGGGGGTTTATTACACAGGTGGCTGAGGGGAAAAGATCATGCTAAAAAGAGGCATAAATAAAGAACTGAAGAACACTGTAAAAGCAAAGTGAGATTCAACTTTGTGGTGGGGAGAATGTCTGAGGACATATCCTGGGGAGGATGACAAAAGTTCATCAAAGAGTTCATTGAAAACAGTTCTTTGAGATTAAATAGATTATAAACAGCTGAATATTGGATGACAGGGGATGACTTAACACAGAACTTGATATTTGATAAAGCTCTGTCAAGGAGTGAGAACACAGACTTATAGCTGGAGATTATTTTTAAGGGATTGGTCTATGAGTAAGAAGCATGCAATGGAAAGTCAACAAAAAGTTGGGGGAAGGAAGGAGGCAGCAAAGTGTGGTTGAGTAGTGGCAGGAGACAACCTGATAAGAAGACATCCAGAAATAGAAAAAGAAAAATTAAAATGAAAAATACAAAACTGGGAAAGCATTGTGAGGAATTACCTGATTTTTGCTATCAGTTTCTCTCCATATCAGAGTTACAAAGCAAATCTACAAATCTGTAGAAATCCCTGGAATGGCAAAGACCTAGCATCCTTCCCAAATCAGCAGAGCTTTCCCAATTCAGAAGATAACAGTGTTTTATATAAGTCAATATATTTCACTTTTGCTTTCACTGTTACCTCACGTAAGGCTTCCTGACAGCATTTTCTCCAGAAATCAATACGTTCCCATAAAAAGTTTCATGAAACAGTTTTTTTTCTAAAGAATTTGTTTTTTTTTTTCTGAAGAAAAAATTCCAGCCAGTGTTACAAATAGAAGAAACAATCTCATCGGAAACAGACAGACATTAAGTGGAAAAGCTGGGATGCTCTAAAATCTCACATCTTCTAAAAATACATCGAGCTACAAGGCACAAAATCTGGAATCCACAGGTTTTTCATCCTCAGTTGACATATTCGGAAAGAAAACATTATTTCACTGGCTGCCAGATGTAACTGAGAAGTACCACATTTTTAATGCCACTGCCTGCCACCCAAGGCATTAAGAGGGTAAGTAGAGAAGAACAGCATATCCAACTGAAATTGCAGGAAGGACTACAGGCAAAATGTAATGAGATGATCAGTGAATGCAAATGAACCTTCTCAATTGAGAAGGTGATAGAACGACTTCTTTGAATAGTACCAAAATTTTACATAGTTTTTTAGGCCAATAGATAAGAGCACATTGTTAATCTTAAAAGACAAATTACTTGAATAATTATCCTCCTCTTTAAACATTTTCTTAATTATTCTCAGGCATATCTTCAGTTTTAAAGCAGAAAGTGAAGTGCAAGACTGACAAGCTGGAACATTTTAAAACTTTGCAGGTATAAAAATTAGAGTTTCTGATAACTAGACTTAATCTGCAGGACTGGTATCTAGGAAAACTCCCATTAACTTCCCAGATAGAAAAGACTGAAAAAAACAGGCTTTATGTATTAATTATGCACAACTTACAGTTTTGTACTGAAGAGTCAGCTAGTTGAAAGTGTGCATGTATGTATAAATATACAGATAGATAGGCAGACAGATGGATAGAATTAAAATGCCTTCTTTCACTATTCTAACTATGGCCATTTCTGTCACTGATTACTGGTAGCTTTGCTTTTTATCGTACATCACCTATACCAGTTGTTAGCTATCTTTGACAGTAGGTTGAAATGCACCAACATGGCATATAGACTGGGGATGGGTGGCATTGAGCAGAATAGCTTTGCCACACAATGATATGCTTGAGCTTTGACAGAATACTAGCCTGGTGTCAATCATCCTGTCTTTGCCAATCAAATGCAAATCCTTCTGGAGGTGCCTGCAGTTGACACTGGCACCCCAAACATAGCAAAAGGTTAATGCAATGACATTTCAAAGATGACACATTGTCAAGAGCCCAGAAAAAATAGCAGAACAAGTGTGTGTTTAGGAAAAACTAGTGTGTTTTACAGGACACACATGATGACGACATTCCCAGAGGGGATGGGTTTGGTGCAAACACCCTTGAAAGACCTTGTTCAAGGAAATCAGGAGTCAGGAGTGGGTAACAGCATAATAAGATCTGGCCAGGACCCTGAGGTTCTTTCTTTTCCCATCTATGAAAAACAAATGTCTTTTTGCCAGAGCTCTGGCTAACCTTTGCCAGAGAAAAGAGCAGGAGCTAGAGCGACAAAGCCTTTGGAGTCTGCAAAGCCCTCTATTTAATTACAGGGATTTGCAGGGCAGCTTATGACTATAAAATGTATAATAACTTATTTTTCTCCCTAGGTAAAGATGTGGGGCACCCTCACCCATTTTCAAAAGGGATTAAATTGAAATAATTCAGGTAAGGGGAAAGCTGCATATTTCGGAAGTCATATTTCAGTATGTGTCCCTGGCACAAATAGATGTTATGTACATATTTAAACTGCTCCCTCCCAATCTCCATAAACTTTCCATTTGTTTCCATTCTTCCTCCAGCTTGCTTGTTTTTCATCTGTCTTATGCAGAAGGCCCCCTCTCCTGGCACCTTCTTCTAATCTCGCCTTAGTAAAATATAATGTGAACATTTATATTTGGTTCATTACTATGAAGAGTAAGTGTGTTGGAGAGAAGGTCAAATTATTTTCTTTATCTCTGACCATCAACAAAAGACCATTTGGACCAGACACTCTTTTTTGTCATGATACTCCCCATTGACTGCAGTTAAGCTCTGCTGACTTACTCCAGTTACAGATCAAGCTTTGTATGTCCTATTTCTTTAGTTATTGCTTATATGTTTAATTGTTTATTTGTTTGTTTGAACTTTAACACTGTTTGAAGACGTAGTTAAGTGCATAAACAACCACTGGACCTAATGGTAGAAGAGGAAGCTATTTTAGAATAATTTAGGGGATAAATTAGAAAACAAAATATTCAATGATAAAGAAAATAAGTTTAAAAAGTAGAGCAAAGTCAGAAGTGCTGCAATTGTCTCCTTCCGTGAGACAATGACAAGGATTCAATGGCTACTGATTCTAGGCCTGAGCTTCTTTCACTGATGTCAGGGGTAAAACTTTCATTAATCACAATAAGAGTAAGACTAGGATCTACATAAGCTCTTAATGTTGTCTCCTGCAAAGCTTAGTGACACAGACTGGCCTTACATTATGCACTGATTATCAGCTACTTTATCCTATAAATGTACTTTTTAAAAATGAAAATATTAAGAAATATCATTTCCATTCTAATGAGTGGTTTTGCTTTAAGAACTAGAGATAAGCCCAAGCCAGATGTTCAAACGCAAAAATTGCCCTCAAAATCTTAGAGCAAAAAATCAGAGTAATAGCTTGTCTTGACACCTTTCAACATGCTTGTGAAAGGAGAGAAACAGTCATCCCTGGTACAGAATCCCTTCCTCTGTGTTGGATAATTCTCATTCTAGGAGGTGCTTTTCCCTTTGGGGTTACGCATCTCACATGCTTGACTATAGAGGCAGCCTGGGTAATGCACAGGCTTGACATGATATGTTTAGGAACTAAACATTTAGGTGAACTGAATCTTCTCCTGAAATGAAGTCCTACTACTATGAACTTTCATTTCCTATATTTACTACCTTTCAGATTTTAATCACTCTCCTATAATATCATCTTTGCTTTCTCATAAACAGCCTTCCTCTCTTCCCACACTCTTGACTTCTCAGTGGGACAATTTCAGCAAGAGATCTCCATTCAATCATATGTTAGTTTAATTACTTCATCAGACGTGAACACCTGGAAGTCATGTCCACACAGAGCATGGCATAAGCATGCTCAGAGTCCTACTGGTAGGTCAAATGAGGAAAGTTTTCTTTCCCAATCTTGCTCCAAGTTCTGTGGGACTGCAAGCCACATATGCAATGGGTGTACCTATCCATTTGTTTTGCAGAAGTATTGATGCTGTAGATTACAAGTAACTGTAGAGGTAGGTTCCAGTTGAGTAGAACCTTTAAGGATAATATTAGCACCTAAATATCCAACATCTAAAAAGGTAGATGTCTGTTTCCATGAAAAAAAAAGGGTATTTCAGCTGTCAGATCCAAGCATGAAAGACCTAGTGGGCTTCTTGGATCTATCTAGCTTGAAGAATTTGGAAACAGTGTTCTAGTCTAAAGCATAAATTAATTGATTGCTCTCTTTTCATGCTTGCTTATAGACTGAGATCTACATAATTATTGTTCCACAGAAAAAGGCTTTCAGAAGATATTTCACAATCTTTATAGCCAATGAAAGTTTTACACTGTTTCAGATTGAATGCTGCACACTAGCAGTAAATGCCTTTTCTCTTAATCACCAAATGCTTCTGTGACTCAGCTTGAGATATGCAAGATGTTAAATGATTTCTTCTTTCATGTTTTCCTTTTCTACTCTGAAATAGTCATGAAAGTTTCATAAAGAAGAGGTCATCAAGCTTTGTGCTTGTTGTGGACACAAAGATCTACAGCTTACCATTTACTTCTTGAAGGGAAATTCTTTTGGCTGCTGAATGGTTCTTCAAGGCAAGCACAGGACATGACTCCTGAACTTCCCGGGCTTAGCTTGCTGAACATACAGCTCACAGATGCTCTTGCTGTGGCAGTTCAGTGTCATGAGAGAAGTGGCTGAGTTAAAGGTCTAAGTCACTTGCTCTGTTCAAAGTGTCCCCTCTGGTTGTTCCTATTTGTGTCTTATTAAGACTGGACAAGCAATGAATTTAAATTTGGAAGAAGGAATTCAGGGGATACATCCTCATATATCACAAACTGGTTCTGGAAGAGCAAAAAGCCCTTGTAGCACTATTCATCCAAAGAGTTATTATCTGTGAAAGGTGAATTCAACAAAATAAGTCAGACAAGATGTAAAAAAGAAGTTTATTGCTAATCTACTTAGCTACAGAAAGAGCAAAGGTTATCAAGTAAGTATGGCTTTATGTTTCTTTTAACAGGGATCTTGCAGCCAATTACAGTCTTCTGTATCTGTTTTTGGATGTGCCTATGAAGTCTGCGAGTCTTCTAGCCCTGTATCACAAGCACCATAATCACCTCTATTCCATAAAGATATGTTTTTGATAATTAACTGTAAAAAAGCCATTATTGAAGGAATGTGAACCTTATGTGTCAGGATTTCAAACTGTGTAAGCACCTCTTTAAAGTGTGTGAAGCGCTTGTACACTGCCTGAGACTTCGGAACTTACCGGGCTTTGAAATCCTTGGAAGAGTAACTTGGCAGTGGCTGAAAAATGCTGTACTTATGCATGTTCAGTCTTCCAGATGGTAGTCTATAGACAGACCCTTTATGTGCCTTGTTTATGCAGTGTTTTGGTCTGCAGCATATAAGGAATCTTTTCAGCTTAGCAATGAATTTTAACTTTGAGCCCCTCTGCAAGGAAGAGAATGCAACTGCTTTTATTAATACAAATTGTGCAGTTGGACTAATGTAATGGCATGAAAATAGCATGCTGCTAACTTGCTTTTGAAAAGAAACTTGAAAGAGTCTATATACATTGTGAATATTACATTGTACAAGATTTTCCTTTGAAGAGATGAAAAAATATTGTTATGCTTAGTATTTTCATCTGTCTGTTAACCATTCCAAATATAGTCCCTCTTAAATATATGGGATTGAAAGCTTTTTACACAAGGCGTTTCCTTTAAAATTACTCGGGCACATAAAATGTTGCCTTATTCTACAGCCTAGAAGTAAGCTAACTCAGGGCATGCCTTTGCATTAGTATCAATGAATATTATTTTCCCCAGCCTGCCTAACAGTTATTTTCTGTGTATATAAATAAAATATATGCATATTAAAGACAGTAACTTAGAGGGATGTAGCATGCAAAATGCATTACAAGGTCAAATCCAGCCCACACTTCATTTTTCCTTGTCATTAATATTTTCAGAAGGAGTCTTCAAACTTGTAGGTGGTGACTCAATGGGATTTGATATGAAGATGTGACACCTCATCTTAAATTCCTTAACCACATTTCTTAAGTTGACAGGAATGTCAGGAAGTGTGCCTGATAAGGCTTGCTGTCCTCTCCGAGCTGACTAATCATACATGAAGTCTTGGCAAGAGATAACCAGGTTACAGTAGAGCCAAAACGACATCACATCAACTCAATTTCATATCCTGTAGACACCAGTGCCTATCACCACTCCAGGTTGCTAACATCCTTGACACACAAATGGTATTTTCAGTCTCCGATGTCCCCCTTTTACCCTGTGTCTGTCACTCTGGGGTAAATAAGGAACAAATTTGTCACTAAATGTAAAGAACCATTAACTCATGGGCACTTTGTCATCTGAAGCATAATCTTCTGTGCACGGCTCGCCAATCCCTGAGCCCTAGCTATTTGCATAACAGTTTGCTATATGGGTTTATGACGGAGGATAGTGCTGAACTTGTTAAAATTCCATGTGAATCTCAGCACAGAAAATGGACTGGTGCTTTAAATCTTGGAGAGTTGTTCACATCAATAATGAATTTCAAATAATTTATTCACTTCAAGTGTAAGTGGTTGGCATACAGTCTTACAGCTGGTTTGTTGAGATAATTGATTTCCATATAGTTTAAAGATGGGGAAAAGAAACATATGACAACTACAGCAGGTTTTGAGGCAATTGTGAATGCCGTATCAGTTTAATTATAGCTCCATCTTTAGCTGACATGGGTTCTATCCTATTGGAATTAAAATATCCCAGCAACTTGAAATGTAACAGTGATGAATTTTTTATGTTCTTCTACCTACCTTGTATGCTAGCTTAGGGCACTGTTACAAGTACACTTCTAGCTTTTTTCAGTGGATAGTTAACATGACATGGAAGACTGGTCTGCATGACACAGATAACTCAAGGGAATAACAACAAAGTAAATGAGATGCATTAGAATCTGGATGTGAACTGGGGGATATAAGTTCTCAGAACTTCTTGTTTAATTTATAGAATTGGGTTTTTTCCCCTGTGCGTAAGATTTCAAAATGGTTATCATATTCAGGAAATGAGATGTTCCCACTTCAGGTACTAATACCAATATGTAAAAGATAATCATTAACCAGATGTACTACTCAGCAGTGCCTATTATACGTAAACAAGCTACCTGAGGTGATTAAAGAAGCTTTCACTTAAAATTTAGTTATATTAACCACGGAGGCACTGGGAAAACTGGGGGGTTAATTTTTGGAGTTGTTTTTTTATTGACCGCTATGCACAAAGCAAGGGCTTAGTGAAACAAATAGTATAGTAAAAATGTGCACTGCAGCTATCACCACAGTGTATGAAACACCCAGTTGTATCAGGATGACTGGAAACCCCAAACTTTACTCCATTTTTTCTTTCTACTAAGGATGTGGCACATACGTTGTAAATATAAGACCTTTATTACTTTCTTACTCTATTAAGTTTCACAGTGCAGAAAAAGAAGTAACAGATGGGCCGTCTAGTAAACTTTCATGTAGTCAAGGGCCTGATTCCCTCATGTGTTGTTTCTGCTTCACTTGATATAACTTCCCTGATTCCAATCAGGGTCCTACACTTAAGTTCCAGTATCAACTTAAAGTAATTCTTACAGAATGAGGCCACAGTTTTGTCTTAGGTTACAAGAAAATTTCTGCGTATACCTAAAATATCTTACCACCATCTGAAAGAACTGGAACGAATGAGAATGGACCACTCTCTGAAATAAGCTATGTCTGAAATGATGAAATAAGGGCTTCAGTGGTCTGGGATGACCACTAGCTAGCTTGTCTAGCAACATTCCTTGTCATTAACTCCTTTTTTTACAGCTATATACATAGTTTTCTTTTGACATTGCACAAGAGGAGAAGGTTCCCCAGCATTCTGACTCCCAGCTTTCAAGATTTTTTTAAGGAGTGACTGTTAATGATGTGCCAACTTTAGGAAAAAATACTTGGTAAAAAGAATTTAGTAGAATCAACAATGGTCAACATTTCACAAGAGAGAGGCAGGAGGAGGATAGGGCAGAGGCTTCATCTCAGCAGTGGGTATAACTGGTTGGAGATGATGATATCATTTACAAGACCATTAAAAAAAATAAATAAAATAAAATAAGATAAGATCTTTAATTCCTAAGAGCTATTTCAGACCTAATAAGTCATAATCATATTTTGTGTAAGTTTAGTTTGGGAAAAACAATGGGATAAGCACTACTTAGAAGGCACAGCCAAAGGCTTCTGGTACTGACTTCCAGCTCCAATTCCAGAGCGCAGGCTTTCACTTCAAAAGAAGCTGAGCAGTAAGGTGCTGGAAAGGGTCGGTTGCAGGTCCCTGACAGACACCACGCAAATGTTTTCTGATGCATAATCACAAAACTACTTTGCTCCCTGTTTGTGGCTCAAATACGTAGCTGTAATTCTGAGTTTATGTGTGTGCAACTTGAACACATTCATAATTGGGGGTTGGAGCTCAGGTAGAAACTTGTACCAAGGGGTTCCTGTGTGGAGTCACATCAAATTTACATTAGCTGTATATAAATTAAAGAAAACTAAAGTACCAAGAAGTACTGTAATGATTGCCAAGAGCTCTGGACAATTTAAAAAGAGTTATTGTTATACAGATTCATTAACAGTAGAAAGAGCTGAGATGAGTAAAGAATCTAAAATGGAGACTTTATGCAGAAGGAACACTCTGTGGAGTCTGTTTCTAAAATACAAAGGAAAACTCCGACTGCACAAGAAATGAATGGTGGTTGTTTTTGTTTGCAAGTGGTTCCTGAAATATATCAAGGAGTGGAAGTCACGTGGAAACTATAATAGAGAAATCACTGTGCAAAATCCACCTAGACTTCCTACATCAGAACAAAGTTACAAAAATACTCTTTCAGTGTTAAATATAGGTTCAGGTCTTGTTGGTGTATGTGAGATGGCTTGTTTGGAGCAAGCAGGAATTCTGACAATGGGGATAAGGTAGCCAAGTGTGAAATCTGCTATAAATAAAGGACATGGTCTGCAAAAACACTGTGGTCTCTCAATCTTATAGATGCTTACAAAATTATCTTTGACTTCAGAGGGGATGTGATCTGCCCACGCATTTAGTATCTTTGGCAGCCTTTTTATTAGGTCTCAGTGTGTCTCTTTTTACTTTCCATCCTCAGCTACTGAACAGACATACACAACTTTCAATGGAAAAGACTAAAAATCCCAGAGCTATATGTTTTCAAATACCTTAAAACGTTAGTCCTATGTGCTATTTCTGTGTAAATGTTGTTCCTATATCTAAGAAGAAATAGACTATTAACTGTGTATCTTAAAGCCTCTATAGAATATAAGGAATTGAATATCAATTTTCTACTAAGATATCTAAGGTATGATAAAAAGTAAGTCATGGACAAGATTTTGTCCCACTTGGAGTTAGCAGAAAAATTCTCATTGACCAGTGTGATTCAGACTTCAGTCTTCCAGTTTATTTGTGGTGACAGAAAGTATTTCTGGGCATTCCATATCTGTAACTATATGGCAGAACATCTGTCATGGACTACATACTATGGCAAGTTGTTAATCATGCAACAGGCTTCCTCTGTTGGAAAGTCATTGGGTAACTCCATCCCTAATTATGAAAACTGCATTGAGTAAAGAAAAAAACTTGGGCACATTTATTGCTTTCATTGCTAAAGGCTAGCCTATTGCTGTATGCCTTAAAAAGAGCTCTAATAGCAGCAGAGTGGCTGGCAACAGGAGTGGCAGTTTGTAGGACTAGGTTGAGAGGCATGGATGTTGACAAGAATGACCTTGTGGGCACTGGAACCTCATGATGCATTGCCTGTATGGCTTTTTTTACCTCAACCTGAGCACTTGGTTCAGACCTATAGTCCTAACCAGGTGACATCTTGCTGCCTATTGTCTTTCGTTCAAGTGTTTCTGTAGACAGATGGATGTCATCTAGTGGCACAAAACGTTACTATTTGCTTCCATTCCCTAGCCAAAAAGTGATGCTTCAGTTTTCTGATTTGCTGAGAAACTAGACATGTTTGAATCAATGTGTTTCACAAAGAATGTTGAGACAAATTCACATGAATGAAAATTTATTAGTCAGCTCTACAGCTTATGACACGTATCAACAATTGACAAAAAGAGGGAGGGGGATGACAGGGAGAAAGAAGGGAAAATGGAAAGGGAAGGCTATTGCTGATGGCAAGCCAGGACGAGAACCTATGTTAGGCATCCTGAGATGATCGTCTTCCCCACATCTGCCCTAGGCATCCTATACAGGGGTTTCAGCATGCTTGCAGCAACTAAAGCATTCTGATTAGGATTCATTCAAAGTCCTTATTGATTGTTCCTGCTTACATTGCAAGCTTTGAGCAGAGGTAGGTGGTGCATGGCTTGTTGGTTGGTGAGCTCTGGGCAGCCGCATTGAGTCACTTGATGTAAACCAAAAGCTACAACCTAAAGGTAGGAAACGGGAAAAGGAGGGAGTGATTCTTGCTCTGGTGACAGTCTCTGCCCCTGGAACCTGCCATGCCAACACTATCAGGGTCTGCAGGAAGTGTCCCAACTACCTCAAGGAGGGTACTGTGGTCAAAGGGAGCCCTAGTGCCCAGTGCCAGCGCACAACCTCCACAATGTTAAGACCATCATTTGTCTCTTTCAGTATCATGCATCACTCTTGTGTCCCTTAATGGTAAAAGCCATTCAACCTTCCAACCATACCCTGAGCAGGACTCACCAGTCACTGGCCATGGGGAGGACAGCCTGCTGTAGGGGATTTTGTTCACTAAGACAAGGTAGCATCTGGAAGCAGGCAGAAACCATTGCTTGTGACCATTTGCACAGATGTATGTTCTCATTAAAAATGACAGTATCAACAAATACATCAGTACTCCTGAAGTGCTCAATTAGCTGGTGTGAAAGATACATTAATAAATCCTAGACATGATGCGATTGAGTGTTACTTAATGTTAAAAATTACAGCAAGAAAATGGAAAGCCATGTGTCACATCAAAACTTTGCCTTTCTTTGCCCAGATTGTGTGCAAGAATTCCTTCAAGCTTCACTGCATCAAGGTGTAAAACACTGTAGAGAGTCTTCCCTGCAGAGTAGGGGACATAGTGGTACTGCTTCTAGGCTAAACTGTGTTTGATTCATACTACACACATACTGATATTTGTGGGGATGTAAAAAGCCTGAAGATGCAAAAGGATAGTACCATATTTAAATATAAAGTGGATAATCAAGTGGCTTGTGTTATAGAAATTCCTGGAAATAAAGAATTATGAAAGAAGTGCATTTCTCTTGTCCAGATACTGAAATAATAGTTTCACAACTAGTCTGTTCTTATAGAAACAGTAGTAATGCTGGACAGGATAACACTAGAATGTAGGTAATCCATATATTTCATCTTTTCCTATGGAATTCTGCTTACACAATCACACAGATAAACAATGCGCATACTACTTTGTCTTCTTCACCTTCTTACTGCATCAACCATAAAAATATAAATTTACAATAATGGCTTTTACCAAAACATTTCGTTTACTATAAAATAAAAAATTGAATTCCCGAGAACAAAAAAATAAACCAACATAGACCTTTTCACTTCTGCTCTTGAATCTGCCTAACATTGTGTGTTAGTAATCAAAAGTGATCTTCTGTCTGGAATATGATGCTGCTTTATGCCAACTGTGGAAATGAATTGATGCAGTCTGTATCTCAGTGTACATATGCAAGATGCAACCTGCTTGCCCCTGCTGACTGTGAGTAACAAGTCACTGATAGAGGGTTTGATCCACTTTGCGATCTTTCTCCAAAACACTTCTTAATAACTTTAAAATTTCAGTTTATTAAATTTGTGTCCACTGTCCCCTATTTAAACAAACAAAACAAGGAACAAGGAATACTCAGAATGTGGTTTTTACCTATGCATGAGGCTTTGATTTATTTGCTGTCTTCTTTGCGTAGCTTTAACCATGGTTATTTATCTAGATAATTTATTGTTCCTAGACCTCTGTAAACACTGGCCACACAGCCATCAGTATATTTGCAGTTCTGAATCTGCAGTGGTGGATTCTGACCAGCCTTTCAGAAACATTTCCCAATCACTTCATTCTAGAAATAGCGTCTTGCTGATTAAGTTTCACATCTTGACCCCATATGCAGTCAATCCTTTATATCAACTGACTTCAGAGTAATAATTAGGAATTTTAATCTCCACATAGGATTCCAGGTTGTAGTGATGAGTTTTATGGAGAATTACCTATTTCCAGATGAACCTATGACATTCATACTAGGTGTATAAACACAAAAAAACATACATACACGAGTAAAATCACTGTTTCTTTATACCTTCTTTTTATTCATTTTGATCATAAAATAGCAAGAACTTGCTGTAGTATTAAATTAATATGAAATGCATTTTGTTTATAAATGAATAATTTATATAATAATTTGCTGCATTGGTTTATGATGAATAAACAGTCACTGCTGTTTATTCATTATAACTAATTTCTACTTTTTCAATTCACTTGCAAGAAGTTGTTCTCCAATTACTTGTAACCTGTGGAATAATACTGAAATTAAAATGAGAAACCCAGTCAATATTGCATGCATCAAGAATGATGAAAATCTTCACTTACTGAGAACTGTGAAATGTTTATTGGTTTTTAGACATAAAGTCCTCCAGGGAGTGCTACAAATCCACACAAACTCACTGCATCTTCAATGCTGCATTTGGAGCGTTGATTTAGATGAAGTATGTGTAAAAACTCCTGTAGGCAGACAGCTCTCTAGTGACTGTACATCTGCAAAGGCTCAAGAAAATGAATTATTCCAGCATGAGTCTGGAATAAATTATGCTCATTTCACAAACTCTAGATCTGCTTGATCCACAACAGCAAAGGAAAAACTGTTGTGTTTTAGAATTCAGGAACAAGAGTTTATTTAACCATCCTGTATACCTCTATATAATTTTACACTCTTTTTTTTCTGAGTAGCATAATGTCAATGAAACCATCAATGGGATGAGGTCTTGTGAAAGCAGGACATGAACTGATGTGAGACTGCTGATACACCAGGTTCCTTGAGCTACATCAGAGCTGAAGGTGAAGGTCTTTTCAGGAAAAGAAATGAATCGAGTTTTTTACCCCACAGAATCCTACTTGGTTCAGATCCTTAAAGCTACTCTGCAGTCCCTGCAAAGATAAAAGCATTGTATGTTCTCTTCTAGTTTGTATCTCACAAACTATCAAAAAAAACTATTCAGATTGCATAAAAAAAACACCAATATTTTGTCTCCAGAAAACCAGAGCAACTATACAGTAGTTCATCACTTCCTACTACTATACACCCAGATATTACATCTGAATGCTGTCTTCCAGAATTCACTGAGCCTTTTCTGAGTTTACTTATCTTTAAGCTTTTGCCACATCTTGCAGCAATGAGTCTCACACTTCAGCTATTCAGTCTGTGAAAAAGTACTCATTTGGTTTGCTCCCTGGCAGTTTCTTATGTACCACTTGTTCCTGTGTTGTGCTAGTTAATAATCTTCCATATTTACCTTCTCTGTGCCTCCTGAAGAAATAACACCCTCTGTTAGCCCTCAGCCGTTTCTTGTCCACGCAGCAGTCTCAATCTATTTAAAGAATCCTTATTCTTATTACTATTCAAAGTAGCTTCCCATTCTTTCTGTCTTTCAGTATATTTTTCTAGATTTACCTACATTGCTTTGAGATGAGGTGGCTGTACACCACAGGCTATATATCAGCAGAATAGTTTCTGGTTTGTTGTCTACTATTTTCCTAATAATTCTTAATTGGTTTTGCTGCTGTTGAGTACTGGGCTGACATCTTTACCAGCATCCAAGATGTGTTTCTTGAGACGGAATAGTTAATTTAGTGTTTGTCACCATGTAGACATGTTTGTTCTCCCTACATGCATTGTCATTAATGAACTAAAAGTTTCTGACTTCTATTTTATTTTTCAGACACTCATAGAATCATAGAATTGTTTAGGTTGGAAAAGACCTCTAAGATCATTGAGTCCAACTATTAACCCAGCACTGCCAAATGACACTAAACCATGTCCCTAAGTGCCGCTGCTACATATCTAAATATCCAGGGATAGTGCCACAGCTACTTCCCTGGATAGCCTGCTCCATTGCTTGACAGCCCTTTTGGAGAAAAGTTTTTTCCTAACACTCAATCAAAACCTCTCCTGGTGCAAGTTGAGGCCATTTCCTCTTGTCCTAGAGCTTGTTACTTGGGAGGAGAAACCAACACCCACCTTGCTACAGCCTCCTTTCAGGCAGTTGTAAAGAGCGATAAGGTATCCTCTGAGCCTCTTTTTCTCCAGGATAAACAATCCCAGTTCCCTCAATCACTCCTCAACAGGACTTGTGCTCTAGACCCCTCACCAGCTTTGCTGCTCTTCTCTGGACCCACTCCAGCACCTCAATGTCTTTCTTGTAGTGATTAGCTCAGAAATTAATACAAGATTCAAGGTGCAACCTCATCAATACCAAGTACAGGGAGAGAATCACTTCCCTGACCCTGATAGCTACGCTATTTCTAATACAAGCCAGGATGCTGTTGGTCTTCTATGGTGCCTGGGCACAAGCTGGCTCATATTCAGCTGGCTGTCTACCAACACTTCCAGGTACTTTTCCAATGGGAATTTTTCCAGCCACTCTTCCTCAAGCCCATAGCACTGCATGAGGTCATGGTGACCCAAGTGCAGGATCCAGCACTGAGCCTTATTAAGCCTCATACAGTTGGCCTCAGTCCATCAATCCAGCTTGTCCAGATCCCTCTGTAGACTCTTCCTACCCTCCAGCAGATCAATGCTTCCACCCAAATTGGTGCCATCTGCAAATTTACTAAGGGTGCACTCAATCCCCTCATCCAGGTCATTGATAAATGTACTGAACAGAACTAGCCCCAGTACTGAGCCCTGGACAATACCACTTGTGACCTGTCACCCACTGGATTTAACTCCATTCACCATAACTCTTTGGGCTTGGCCATCCAGCTGGTTTTTTACCCACCAAACAATACACCTGTCTTCGCCATGATCAGTCAGTTTTTCTGGAAGGATGCTATGGGAAATGGTATCAAAGGCATTACTAAAGTCTAGGTGAACATCACAGCCTTATCCACTAAGCAGGACAGCTTGTCATAAAAGGAGATCAGGTTGAGAAGGACCTGCCTTTCAGAAACCCACGCTGACTGGGTGTGATCACATGGTTGTCCTGTATGTACTGTGTGACAGCAGTAAAGATGATTTGTTTCATAGCCTCTCCTCACACCAAGGTCAGACTGACAGTCCTATAGCTCTGTAGGCCCTCATTTCAGCCCTTCTTGTAGATGGACATCGCTTTTGCTCACCTCCAGTCAACTGGAACCTCCCCACTTGGCCAGGACTACTGATGAATGATTGAAAGTGTCTTGGTGAGCACTTCTGCCAGCTCCCCAAGTATACTTGGGTGGGTCTCCTCTGGCCCCATTGACTTGTGTGTGTCTAAGTGGTGTAGCAAGTTGATGACCATTTTTCCGTAGATTATGGGGGCTCATTATCAAGAGGGTGGAAATTTTTACTCTTCATGTAAGTTTCAGGTTTTCTATCTTGAGTAATTCTGTGTTAATGTAGATCTCAGACCAGATTCCTGTAAGCCTCCAACAGTAACCTCCTTTCCTTGACAAAAACTGACCATTTATTCTTCGTTCTTTATTTGTTTCCTTCGTGCTTTTCCCAGTGGTGAACATGCTGTGTTCGTCTATGAAATCAAGCCTGATTCGTACTGTCATATTGTAGCTGCAAACAGTTTCAGGCAATGAAATATGCAATTAGCTTTCCTTGCCATTCGCCTTTCTTTTTCTTTCCACATTAATTCCTGATATAGTTCTCATGTCTTTTTTGCTTATATTTTCTGTCTCTATCATTTTCCCTCCCTATGTTTCTGTGTTCGTTTTCTCATCCTTATACTTTCCCATCCAACATCTTCTGCTGTCAGCTTTTCTGCAGGGTCTCAACCCTTTCTTCACTACTCATCTCTCTTTTTGCAGGCTTACTAGAGCTAGAATAATTACGTATGTGTATAGTTTCTCTCCTTACCCTCTCCACCCCTCTATCACTAAAAATGGAGGCAACAAGATGTACTCTGTACATGAGCCAAAGTCACTGAACCTAGTGGAAGTCTCTCCACTGGAGTAAGTAGAATTGGAGTTTTTTTGTGAAAGCAGACTGACTTATGCATGAGATTGCTTTATGAATAAACACTGCATTGCTATTTCCAATAATCTTAGGTGGTAGGGAATATGCCACATCTCCTCTTGAGCTGTTCAACCAGGTGACTCGAACTTCATGATAAGATGGGGAGAATTGCCCAAAAGTGTTGAGGTGCAACAGGCAGGATCATATTCCTTACTTCTTATCTGCCTTTCTGGTGAATCGCAGGTAAGAGGTGAACAGCTCTACGAGGAAAACTGTAGCAGTTCAGCTATCTATGCCTTTCCTAATATTTGGCAAATAGCAGTTAACAAAGCTGCCAGCACATATAGAGAAGAATGAACTAATCAGTATGCCAGGCAGGAAGTTGATTAACAGTCCTAGGCTTGCTGCTGATTCCTGTAGAGGCAACAACAGCAAAATACAGGACACCAAGCATTGCTCTTCAGTCCCGTGACTCCTGCAAGAAGGGAGCAACTGCAGTACTTTGATGTGTTAGCATGATCATAGCAGAAATGGAGCAGCCACCCTGTCTCCCATCTGTCACCAATGACACCTATGAAGCAACACATGCTGGAACCATGTGGGAACTTCTTCCCCACATGATGGAATGTCTTTCCTCATACCTCAAGCCTTGCTACTCTTAACTGCCCTTTTTAATACCAGCATTTACTTCTCTTCCTCATGTATCCGACATCTTTGGTTCAACCAGTCATCACATGGGAGGTCTGTGAGTTTCAAGATCCCCAGTATATGGTGAAAACTTTTGTGAGGTGGGAATATGTAGTGATGGGTGAGAAAATGGAAAAGATAATTTCTATGATGTGGCTTGTTCCTTTTACCATTCTCAATGACCTTTGTCAAGCACTGTGTCAAATAACAGGTAACAGGACAGCAATCTCCACTGGACTTTGTTGTTATATTAACAAATATCTTACTCCTTCAATGGCACTGAAACCAACAGAGATCATTTGTACAGTGAGATATTCTTCCACCGAATAAATGCTCTCCATGAGAAAGAGTGATGGACTGAACATATTTGGCACCGTGAGGCAATCTGCAGAACTGGGGACGGCATGAGGGAGTGAAGGTTCTGCAACCAACTATTTCAGTGAAAACAACTGAATGAGTCAGCTGTTATGGTAATAATGACCACACCTTTTGCTGCTCTCCTTTTGCCAAGGATTGTTTTCGATTGGGTGACCTCTTCAGGGTAGTCAGGATGTTTCTGCTGCTGCAATGCTTTCACACAAAGGTTCTTTGTGCCAAATAACATCGTATTTTTTGCCAGAGGGTGTTCATGGTTATTGTTTCTTCAGTGCATCTCTAATTAATTTTGCCAAAGCCACCCACCTTCTGCCATCTGTCAGATGTGAAGGAGAAAGAATGTGGCTCCAGACAGCTAGACATTTTGAAGGACAGAAGAACGTGGGGTGAGGTAAGAAGGGTAGGAAGACAAATTCAGATCATCACCTCACAATAGCTTCTTTTATATGACACCGTACAAATCATAATGGACTATTATATATATAGTAGATAAACTAGGGAGTTAAAAACCCAGAGATTAAGAAATTGCTACAGTGTTATGAATCAAAAGGCACTAAAGCCCTTTTTGGTCTAATATATCGATGACAACAAGTATACAGTTATTGTAGTGATTCTTTTCAACCAGAAAGCTGAGTTTTTATAGACAATGCCTATAGTTTATACTCCTCATAGAAACAAACATGTATTATCTTTTACCTTGACTGTTCCCACATTTCCATACACTTCCAGTTATTTATCTTAATTGTGGAAACAAAAACAAATACACAGCATGCAAAGAAATGGCTTGACCTTCCTTCCAAAGGCCACATCCTATATTCTTTCCATGCTCCAAAGCTACTTTGCACTCTGATTAACTTGTCTAAAAGTATTGTTTGTGTATATACCCACACAAAATGTATACATAGCCAGGCCTCACACAGCTCCACAGCACTGAACTAAATCCCAGTAGAATTTCAGCTATGGTATTAATCATACATTCATGACTGAATGTGGGTTGCAAGAAAATATTTATGAGGCTATAGAAACTTTTCTTCAAAGTATGCAATCCCTAACTATTCGGCTTTATATTATGGTCTTTCAGTTCAGATTTATTAGACTATTTCGTATTTGCCTTTCTGTTTATTTTGTAAAAGTATACTTGTCTAGCACACATTTTTATGCCAGCCTTGCTTTGCATTTTTACAGTCTACTAATTAGACCATTTTAACTAATTTGTTTGCATTTTGTATGAGCAAGTTGGGCTTTTGGATTGACTAATGTAATTGCAGCCAGTTTCTGCCAAATACAAATTACTCTTTCTAGTGTGAGCTAGAGAGAAAAGTAAATATTTAATAGCCATCAATACCCTTGCAGCATTTTAGAGTGTGCTTTTTTCCTATGGAAAGTTTAAATAATTTCTTCAGTGCTTGATTGCTCTTTAATGTTAAGAAATTATTTTTTAATCTTTTTTGAAATAATAATGAATTAGACATTTTAGCATCTCCGTAAGGGTTTTATTCCTGTGCACTTTGCAGTTTTTAATTCCAAGCTTTAAGTTCTGGTACTTTCATGTTTGAAGTTTACTTTGTGTAGCTTTTTTTTGTATTAAATCCTGTCTCCTGAAACCATTTTCCTGCAATGTACTTGGGTTTTAATGGTTCGAAGTGGATGAAGTAGTGTCTAACAGCAATGGAGGGGATGAGGGATGAGGGGGACGGACTTCTGCTTGCTTTCTCTTTTATTTACTCTTTTTCAGAGGAACACAGAAGACAGGAGCTGGTTACCAAACTTCAGCATTATCTGTATCTGTCTTTTGAACAGTAAATCTATGTTCTTTATCTCTGCAGGTGCGGACATAAAGGTATAGGTGCACCAGAGGCTTAAGTGGTTAATGATCAATTTTCAACCTGGATATTCCCAGGGTATTTACTACAGTGGAGGTCCAAAAGACCACCTGCTTGCCAGAGCAGGGAAGTTCTCATTCCCCTCTTTCTTTCTCACACCTCCCTTCTGCCATAACCTCTGCAGAGGACAAAGGTATGTCTGCCTCACCTGAGAGGTTACCTCCAAAACATTATACACAGATAATACTGGCCCATAGATAAGCCCTTCTTAGATGGGGACGACATAAAAGTGCTGAAAGATGTTGCTTTCTGCCAAAATTTTGGTGCCAAATCACCAAATACTTCACCCCGGTATACCCACCTGCACAGTGTCAGTGCATTTTCCCTGGGGTATGAGTGTCTGAGGCCTTCATTTATTTTTCCACATGAAGCTTTCAATTGCATGGGTCCCATAATTGTCTTAAGCAGTGGCCTAAGGTGTGGGGCTGCTGTTGCTCTTTGTCCTGTGTGGAAAGCAGAAGAGCAGGAGTGGTGGGTAACAGTTAGCTGTTGCTGCTGTTGCAGTTTCTAACCTTATTTTGCCTCTTGCAGTCACCTTGTGCAGCTGGTACGAGTCCCAGGATGCTGTGGAAAGGAGAACCTGCCTTCCACCATCTTACTGTTTCATGTGATGAAGCTAAAATGATAACAGATCAACAGTAAGATTCAGCACTAAGGAGAGAGAAATCAAAACACCTTTTAGTTGAGTCCTTGACACGTCACTATTCATTTTCTTTTCAGATAGGGTGCAACTTCACATATTAACCAATCCATAATTATTAGTTAAGAGGATGAATATATAATCAGTACCAAATAACAACATAAGTCCACGTCATCATCAGCCTATATAACCAGGTTCTGAATTTCATAACCACAGCAATCTAATTCCTTCTCTCTGACCCATTCCTATTACACCAAAGCGATGAAACAGAGCGTGAAACAACATGCTTTTGATGGATGCTTTGCCACTATCTTCACAATCCTTCCATCATGCACCAAGAACAAGCACATTGCAAAAGGTTATAATCTTTTCTTGTTTCTGTACTCGCCTTGCCTAAATGGATATGCAGGTGATGTTATCAGTGAACTTACCATGCTGTTCTGAGAAAGTTACAATTAACAGGCAGTTATACCTGCCCTCCTGAATAGGTTTAAGTGTGGCATTTCATTAGTAAAGCCAACGCTGCCGTTCTCAGATATCTGCAAGTCTTACATCAGTAGCAAATTTGAACATAAAGCTGTGGTAGGATTTGTCTACTTGGATTAAAACCTTTTTCATTTAACACTACATTTAATACTAAAAATACTGAAAAGCAGTAATTAACCTAACAATAAAGTTAATAAATGTAGATTTAATATAAAATTTCTGGTGTATATTTTCATTATGGACATGGTCGGTCTTTGGAAATGGTGTTTTGTGGTCCTAATTTATACTGAATTTCTTGAATAAGTACTTACTTGCCCTGGATACAGAGAAAAGTAACTTCCTGTGTAGCCATATATATGTTATTTTGGTACCGGTTTTTTGAAACCAAGATTATCAAATGGACTTGAGCATGTACCCAGTTATTTGATGACTGTGCTTATCTGAATGCATATCGAAAAGATGATGTGATTTTGGTACCATTAAAAGAAGGTAAAATGATGGAGGCTTTGACGATGCTGGTACCATCACACAAGAAGTCTGTTTAAAATAACTGTACAGATCATTTAGAAATGAGAAGGAAGTTAGGTTATTTTCTTACTTCTGACCATTCTACAATTTATCCTTGCCTATATTCTCTTGCTGCTAATAGGATTACTCCCACAAGTAACACAATAATGCTTTAGCCTTAAGCAGTTGGCCTCCACACTGGTATACAAGTAAGCACGTCAGCTGTACTTACTGTGATGCAGAGAAAAAATTAACTAAGAACTGGACTGGTTCTGTTTTAAGTCATAGATAGCTGAGACCTATTTTAATCATTTCAGTCACAGGAAAGTATTTTCTAAATGTGTTTTGTCAAAACATCCCAAAAAGTGACACATAATCCAAGGCATATGTTTTATTCGTGATTACATTTGCAAATTCAATCTCAGTCCTTCCAATTCATTTTGAATTTAAAGTAATACTGTTAAACACTTGTGTTCTTGATACATAACTAAAGAAGTGCCACAGGAATATTCAATAAAGGATGTAGCACAATAATTCATTTATTCACTGAATATCCTTTCTTAACAGCTGACAATTTCCACAGATCTGACCCATCTCCAGAGATTTAGTCACTCTCCAAAATGTAACAGCGAGAGATGAGGTGTTAAAAAAAAGTGTAGCACTTTCCAAATTATTCAATAAATGAATATCCAACATAAAATACAGATGTTTTTCATCAGTTCCATCCTTAGACCTTTCAGTCTCTGCTTATGAACTCTCTAGTTCTTTAAAAGCCTATAAGAATCAATGTCTTTATAATGTCAGGTGCTGGTAAAACTAAGCAGGGAAACATATCCCAGACATTTAGTTTTCTAAAGCTACAGGGGTATTTCTCACACTGACTCAGCCCAAGTGCTTCTGCTTTGCTCAGTTGTGTCAGTAATCTTCAGAATTTCATATTTTAATGAACAATTGTTTGTTTGTTTGAAATTTTGGCTATTTCTAAGCCCTGTATTTCTGTGCCTGAAGAGTAGCTTGAATGTAAGGGACAGTGCATAAGTGTCTCTGTTGCTGTAACATTCCAGCAGGAATATTCTTGTTCTAAATGATGAAAATAGAGTATGATATTGCAGTTAGTTCTTAAACATATAGCTCCTCTCATAAATTTTTGCTCTTCCCATTACGTTTTCCACTAAGGATAGACGCACTTAGAAGATTAATTCCCATGTGAATGGTGAAACATTTTGCAGTCATTATGTGAACCAAAAGGGGAAATGCCAATTATTAATTTTAGGCAACTTTATTTGTACCAAGCAGTGGATGTTTCTAGTGTTAGTTAAACTCTTTTAAGTACAAGAACAGTGAAATGTTGTCCAAGAGAAACTGTTGGTTCATTTTATGTCATTTTCACCTTTAGTTTGGACTTAACAGACCAATGTGAAGATATGTATGGGGAGGGTACGTGAAGAAAAAGTGCATGCAAAGCAGTGACATGAATAGTGTGAAAGAAAGAAAAGCTGAAGAATTAAAAATAATGGTCTGATTAGGAAGATTTTATACTCACCTGTTCTGGGAAGTGGTATTATAATATCTGGTCCTTATAGAGCTCTAAGTTAATACAGGACTTCTGCAAAATTTAGTGTCTTGCCTGAGTTTGCATCTCCAAGAATTTAGATCTACATCTGGCCTTCACTTAAGTGCACTTTGACATGAAGCATTGCTTGTGTTGCTGGTAACTATAAAAATTTGTTCGCAAAGATGAACATCATGAAAAGGTGATAAAGTCAGAATGAGCAGGAGTCAAGCCTATGAACTGTTAACCTGCTCTCTATTGAATGTGAAGCATACTTAAAGAAAAGAAACCATGACTGCCAGTTATGCTTGCAAGTGGCTTCAGATTAACCAGGGCAGATATAATCCAAAGTACTGCTTAAAGGTCAGTGAAAAGTTTAAAGGTTAAAACCTGCTACTTTTCTTCTTTCACTTTGGACTCCAAGGAGCTCAAAAAGAAAGGCCCATTTCTACTCTCAGCTACATTAGTGTGAATTTAGTATTCACAAGTACGTGGTCTTAGTTGGGTTGATGTGGACTTGCAGCACAAGGGTTACCAGATCTGGCTCCATACTTGTTGCTTTCTGCTTGGTTGAAAAAGGAAGCCTGAAAGAAAAAACAATATATATATATATATATATACACACATACACGTAAATTTGCCCATGGAGTATTCAGAGCAGAGAAGCTACACAAAATACTCTGAATGCACTGTAGAGGCTGAAAATAAATATATTGGGAAAGGTGAATTTCCATATTAAGTAAGCTTATTTGGTGCTCATTATCTCATAGCAAGACTATCAGCAGTTCCATACAGCACTTTTAAATATGATGCAAATGTTAAATCATATTCTACAAGGGAGGTTTGTTAACAGTAAAGCCATCATAATAATAACCTAACAGGAACCATGCCACTGAAAATAAGAATGTCTTATCTCAAATGAGATTTCCAACTAGATAATCTGAGGAAATACATGACAACATTATGACACCTGTGTGACTTTATGCTTTGTTTTCTACTTGTTTTTCAACTATTAGCAGTAAAAAAAAAACCCTACAACATACTGTTTTCCAAAAGCTTTGAAAAAATGTTAGCCAATAAATAAGATAATTTGCATCTTTTCTTGATAGAGAAATCCTTGAAGTCTCCCTCTTGAGCTCCACTGTTACTCACATTCCCTGAGGACAGAAAATCTTCCAAGGGGTGCAAAGGTTCAGAGTCGTTCCTGATACAGATTGAAAACATGTTGCATTTGAATTCTGGGGCATTACCTTTGCCTCTCCTCTGCCAACCACACTACCCACCAAAATCCCATCTGCAATTGTTTGGTCCTGGCCAGATTCCTGAGCAGTAACTACTGGAGAAAGTAATTTAAAGAAAAAGTACAGAGTTTAGTGATAAATATATAGAAATATTACAATCCACGTTCTGCAAATTCCCTCTGGGCATCTTCCCAGAATGTTATCCAGAGAGGTAGCTGGGTTAATAGCAGTAAGGAGCCTCACAGGACCTGTTAATTCCCCCTTGGTTTTACAGGCTCTTTGCAATTGTCTGTTCTGCCCTGTGTCTTCCTGATGGTTCTCCCTCAGCTCCTTTCATTACATATCCAAGCTATTTGTGGTCTCTTCATCTCCACTGCTCCCCAAAGTTCCTCTTCCCCTTCATTCCACACTATCCTGTTGCTTTCCTACCCCTGTGCAATGCCAGTCCATGGGCAGTTCTCACCTCACAATTCCAAGTCTGGGTTTCAAACCACATAGCACTATGGTGGAGAGGTGTTTTATAATTTTCTTTTTTAGCTTCTTTTTTTTCTTTTCTTTTGAAACTCTCTGAAAGAACCAAACAAGATTTAAGTCATGATCTCGTGCAGAAGGAGGGACAGAGTGTTGTATAATGGGAAAAAAATGAGAAATAACAGCCTTTTTTATATAATAATGTTATATAAAATATATTACAAATATATTATAATACAGCCAAATATTCCTGAAAAAAATACTACATGGTTCTGGAAATTACAACTGGTCTTATGACCCACCTTAAAATGCATGGTTTGAAAAGCTGCAAAGGTTTTCCTCCCCTTGCTCCTATATCCATAAAGGCATTTTCAGCAAGAAGAGTTGCCCATGCCACCCTGTGGGGTTTTTTTTTTTCCTTTTCAACCTTTATAAACATTCATACAAAGAAATTCAATTGCCTGGATATGGACAGAAAATGGATCCACAAGTATGAGAACTTGAGCAATGTATATTCATTTCAAAAGTCAAGGAAATATTGATGGAAAGCACTTCTGCATCTTCCACTAGAATTACTGAATATATTTGATTAAATACATAAACTTCACTTTGCTATTCAAGTTCACCAAGCATGCTTGGAATAACAATTATTTTATTAACATACTGACATGATCTAGTCAAACAAAATTAAATGTGTTTTGGGGTAATAAAATATAAAGCATTATGTAAGTATCATTTCTTTTTTGAAACAAGGGAGAGGCAGAGATTTCCACAGAAGCAAAATTATATCCCCACAAAAACTGTAAATTAAAATCATTAACCTCAGCCTTGCCATGAGCATCTTTTTTCTCAGGGGCATGGACCAGCTGTCCTCAAAGAGGAATTTTAGTTTCCAAAAGCTCTTGGGAAAAAATATACATAATAGATGTTATGCTATTTATAAAATACAACAAGTTGTCTCAAATCCGTTCCTATCAATCAGTATAAAATCAGAAGAACAAAACACAAGACAAAAAGGACTGCTCTTAGAATACAAATTCTCAGAGTTTTAAGGAAGCTTCTGAAAGGAAAAGTTTAATTTTAAGTAAGGCTCCACATTCTAACCATAGCACTGGCTTGATAACTTGTACAGGCTCAGATGCACTGATTTTTGCCAGTTTCCAAACTGTGAAGCTATCATTTCTAGCTTGCTCAGATGTTCTTACACACTTTAGTTTGAGCAACACTTGATTTTTTTGTACCCTTGCCTGCTCTGGTGCACCAGGATCTGCCTTTTTAGCATTTTACTATGACATCCTTGTTATCTGTTACCATAAAGTTTTTGATGGTGCCCTGTACGCACATGATGCCTTGTAAGCAATAAGGTTCAAAACTGCTGAACTTGTGCATCCATGCATTAATCTACATGCAAGAATAATCTAGTTAATGAAAAAGTGGCTGGGGGAAAGCATAGCCTGTCTGTAAGCTCGATATGAGAGGTAGCATGGGCTGTGGTTGGCACTAGGAAGACCTAAAGCTGCCACTGTCCCATTGCATGATTGTGAGGAAGCCATTTCACCTTACTATTGTTTTTCTTCTCAGCCTTCGTCTCTCCAACCCGCTAGCCCTTCACAGCCAGATCTGTCTCTTATGATATGCCTCACAGTGGGAGCAAAGCTGGGGCTTCCAAATTAGGGCTCATTGGGAATTTTTCAATGAACCAAATTTTCCTTAGGAAGTGCAGCTCAGTTTCAGTGCAGTTCTGCAGTGCAGTTGTGGGAATGCTCACCCAGTCTGTGAGGATGCAAATTCAGATAATGACTCTGAAGAATACATTGTTGTAGAAAGTAGATTATCTCTAACAGAAGCTGTGGAATGTACCTTGCCCTAGGAGAACTAGCAGACTGTGAGTGAATTGGCGTAGTCATCTGCAGTTAAGAGAGACAGCAGGTCAGGCTTTTGAACCTGAGTATGCTGGGAGAGATCCCATGCTGTACATCTCTTTCATTGTTGTGTTTGTTTGTTATATGAAAACAAACCTTCTAAAAGTGATTGGGTTTGATAAAGGAAAGGATTGGAGCACCAGTGTAATCCTGAGGAATTTCATGGACAGGTGTACAAGGTCTCACTTGGTTCTGCTCTGAACTCTGCAGACTGTTAACAGTGAGATCGGACTTATTTTATCTTGTAAAATACAGTCTAAAGGAGACAGACAGCTTCAGAATAAATCATGAGCAAATATTTAAGAGTTAAAGGTTAAAAGAAAGAAAAGTTATTTTCAAAACTAATTCCAAAGAGGAATAGGAAGTCCTTCTGGTCATTAGTAAAAACAAGTTGGCCCCAGCATGAGGAAGGAGATGGCAGTAGGTATCTCCTATTAGGCATCTCCCATGGCATCTGAATAATCAGGTCAGTAAATCAAAGGGAAGAGGAGTAAAATTCAGTGAAGACAGGAGGAAATTAAATCATGGAATTAGGGGGAAAGTTGCATAGAGCTCTAGTAAATATTGGTGTGCCATGATGAGAGAAAGAAAATAAAGAGGAATTACCAGAAGTGATACCATTACAGCATTTAGAACATTTCCTTAGTAGCTTCTTGGTATTAATTCTGGTGGAACACTCTGAAGAGACACTTCAGAGTCTGTTTTTACAAAGAAGATTTGTTGTTATGAAGCAGATCTCAACTACATGCCAGCATAAATTGATAATTGTATAGAACACTGTAGTAGTGCTGAAGGGAAAATATATTTTCTCCCCTTCCTAGACCCACTTCAGCTTCTTTCACTGACTGCTGGTCTAAACCAGCCTGCATTTCTAATCCAGAGAGCAGCTGACACTGCCTATGGTCTCTCGTGGTCAATTCACATGGACACTCTGCGGCTGAAAATGATTGCACTGCCTATGTGGCATCTCCAAAGAATATGCAAAATATCATTTGCTGAAACGGCAACTCTATAAATGCAAGGGGCGTTTTGTACAAAAGTTATGGCTATCAGGAACATCATATCACTTAAGGTAAAAGATTTGTGCTGGGTCACACACTATTCTCTCTCTAGCCTCTGTCTACCAAACACCAATTCTGTGTGTACAGCTGTGAACCTGGGGTGAGGGTTCAGGCTCTGGTGTAACTGAAATCAGGACACAGACCGCTGCCTGGCATAGGCATGACCACTGTGCTCACCTTTCAGGAAGATGAAGGCCTCTTTCTCTGGGAGCTAATTTTGCTTAAGCTCACTCCATGAGTTTCCATTCTCTAATTGTTCACTTTAGCTTCAGCCAGAACACGTCATTTTTCCTACTTGAGGAACAATATTACAGGAGAATATGTGGAGAAATGAGCCAAACCCTGGAGCAAATCTCAACAAACATATCGCATTGACAGAACAGATTACTAACAAAGCCTCCAGATGAGGTGTCTTCTCAGTGAAGACAGTAACTTTTCCAGGGCGGGATAATGACTTGTATTACTTTCTCAGAAAGAAAATGATGTCTCATTTTACATTATATGGCTAATAAAAGACAATGAACTGTGGAGCCTTCTGTGGGCAAAAGGTTTGCCTGTGAACTTTCTGCTACATAAATTGAGATTTAAAAGAGAAAACCTTGAGACAAACAAGCACTGACCTGTGAGCAAGTGTTAAGCAAACACATAGATGAATTCAAGAGATGCAGTTCTGTGATGGGGAAACACCCGGGGTAAGAAATGTTTACAGAGGAAAGTTCTGTAGATTTTCAGGCAGGTGAATAGCAGTGGTTACCTCCCACTGAAATATCATGGCCTCAATGAAGTGGCAAAGACAACAATTGACATGTGAGAGGCAGATAAACCTATCCTTATAGGGCTGACAACTTGGTGTGATTGCTCTCCAAAGATAACTTTATAACTTGCTGAAGTGTGATTTAAGGATGCCCTCGAGCAGCACTAACCTGTGTACCTTTCTTGTGGGTAACTTTTTATAAGCTATAGCTTTAGTTAATAGCTTATGCAATTTTTCATTTGACCTACGGGTGTCCCATGTGGGTGGGATTTTCAAAAACTCAGGCCCAGATCCACAAAAGGATTTGCAGAGGGATGACTGCAGCTATAATGTGTGTAGGAAGCAGAGTAGAGACCTAGCCACAATTTAGCCTGTAATCTAGCAGTGATGCAGGAGAGGCGCTGCAACACCCTTAAATGTTCAGCAGGAAATCCACCCAGGCTTATGTGTGGAATTGCTCTGGACTGTGTTGATGCCTTAGCTCTGTTCCCACCAAAAGAGTAAAATAAGGTGCCAGCCAAGTGCTCTTGAAAAGGCCAGATGAAATCTTTCTTTTCCTACTGTAACATTGAGTACTTTTTAGAAAGAAAAACCTGAGTTTCATTACTTGATAGACCACTTCAGCAGGAAAAATGTGTGCTGTTTTTATTTTAGTGTTTTGCTTTTTTCAAGTGAATTATAGCATATTCATGCAAGAATAAAAAGGATGATAAAAAGAATAATAATACATCATCTAGTTTGGTCCTAGTGATGTTAGATGTGCTAACATGAAGCGGTTGATAATCCCTTCACGCAATCTGGGACATAGATCTTTGAGTACATCTTCTGTTTAATACTGTCAAAGAGCAGGGGTGGTATCTTCATACATGTCAAACACCAAGATAAATTATGTCCTCCATGGGAAACAGGCCACAAGCAGCAGTGTATCTTATAAATAAGCCTTTAGGGAAACTGCTTGACTTCTATTTTCCCCCCATCTTTTGACAAAGCCAAACCATCGCCTGTGGTATTTGGGCACTCAGAAAACAGTTGTATTTGAAAGGCTATAAACAGTCCAACTAAATAAATAGATGTGAAAAGCTGAAGTCCTTAGAATGCCATGCTACAAAATAGGTGCCAAACTGGCAGCTTCTGCACAAAGGCTTGATGCTGATTTGCCTCCTCAGACCCAGAGAGCTTTCGGCAAGTGTCGCTGAAGAAAAGCAAAGTGCAGGTTGCACTGGCCTAGCGCCCGTGGAGCAGACATCTACCCTTCTGAAGGCTGATGCAGTGCCAGGACGTTACAAGCTAAACTCTCAGAGGCATGTTCTGGCTCCAGTCAGTAGCTGAATTTATACCCCTCTTAATGGGGAGAAAGTGTCTTGAAAGCAGTGGAGGACCCCAAGGCCCTCTAGGGCTCCTCAAATGACGAAGTGTAGTGGTAGCAGAACATTCTCATCTGACATACTCATATGACATGTAGCAAACCCAGTAAACTTAACTCAAGGTAAACTCCTGAAGACTGCAGAATTAACAAGAGAAAAGCCTTTGTTTGTCCTTTAGGGACAGGAAGCCTACAAAGTTGTATTTCCAAGCACAAAGCCTCTGTTGACTTCCAGGGAATGATATGAATTCATTTTAAAAGCAGTGTAAGTTTATTTTGTTTGCCCTTAAAGGAAAAACAAAGTATGGTAATACTACTGCTGTTGTAGTAATATGGTCTAAGGATAACTGAAGAACTACAGGAAGAGGCAGTATTTTCTCTTAGACCAACACTTTTAACCAAGGGGAAAAAAAGAAAAAAGCTTGTAGGCACAAGCCCTCTTTAGTATACAAAAGCCTTCCTTGTGCTATTGGCATCAACTATTCTAGTAGAAGAGGTTTCTTTTTCCTGTAACTTTGGCTTGGAAATAAAGTGAGTTCTGAACTCTGCTCCAATACAAAATACTGAGTGATCTATGCCTCCACAGTAAATAAGCATTGAAAATATTAGTTGGAAAAGCTGATGAACTCAAAACACACTTTTTCCTAAGACTGACATGATCTTAAGCTGAGTCAGAAAGGAAGTTTTTCCCCTATATTTTGTAGGCATAGCAATTTGAAGTCATATCCTCACAGAAGGTCATTAAAAAGTATCTGAACACTTAAAACCTAAGGGTGAAATGTGGGCCCTGTGGAACTGGTACGGTCATAAAAGTGCACAGGCCTTGTAACAGCATGTCTGTTATAAGGTGGAAGTTACTATAGAGAATGGGAGAAGAGGAGAGCAAATTCTGGCCTAAAGCATTTGCACCCTGGCTCTTGATAGGAAGTCAAATAAGTATGTTGTGCTGCATGGCACTTCAAGATTTACAATCTCCTGTCCTCTGTGATAAAGAAAATACCACTTATATGCAAGCAGCTGAAAAAACACATTAAAATAATTTCAGCTACTTCCTACTTCTTGGGGAGAGCTAAGTGGTGCCCTTGTCCCTCAGCATCCAAAAAATTACACTCTCAGATGAAATGCACCACTCACCGTTTGCTCTGAAACGCATGTTCTGGTTGGTTCTAGAATTTCTAGTGATGGTTCTAACATTCCTTCTGTGCTCTCCAGCTCTTAAAAGAGTGAAGATCTGAGGACTGTAGAAAGGGGAAGTAGGTTTCTTTTTAAAGCTATCTAATTCCAAGAACTAAGATTTTTTTTTGCCTATTCATTACAAAGGCAGGGAAAACTAAGGAAAAGAGACTCCAAAGTACCTTCTACTGTCAAATTTAGGACAAACGTTCTCAAAAACTGTTTCCTGAGACCAGGGCAGGTACATTGTATTCCTGTGGTAGCCTTAAAGCTTAATTTGGTCATTCTTACTCCATTTTGGTACCTGATATGAAAGAGAGTAGTGACACTATTTCCTGTCACCCATCCATTTTCAGTTAGCATTCATTTTAATCACAGATGCCATCAGAGACTCTTTCTAATGTGCATTACTACTTTGGCCAGCATGAAGGTTTTCCCTAGGCACCCCCAGGTGTAGGAGTAGTATAAGTATATTCACAGATAAACAAAATCTTTAAAACAACGTAGACCTCAGCATACACACATATTCATATGTAACAGTAAGGTACATTCGATGTTAACATGAACAGAAGAAATCAGGTAACACAGCACAAGCACAGAAAACAAGTATAGAATGAGCCTTGATCAGACGGTTTCTACTTCATTTATTTTTGTCCTGCTCTGACTGGTGTAGCTTATAATTACTCTCTGCCTGCAGTGGTGTGGTTCCAAAGAATGGTGGATTAAGGAGAAACTCTAGAATTTCTCCGTAACATGACAAGTTATAACCTGAAAAGCTACACTTAGTCCATTGAAGATTTTTCACAGTGACATTTCAGTGCAGCTAGGGAAATATGCCACTTTGCCATTTATCATTTTCAGGGCATGGACAGTGAAAAGGAGGTTGCTATGAAGAACAAAATAAAATAGATTACACACACAGAAGTGAGGTGGGGAATACTGATAAATATACACCACTGAATGTCAGCAAATGTCACTTGAGAAGCCATTTGCAGCTACCAGAACAGCCTTGCAAATCAGCAAAAGTAGCAAAACCAGGAAAAACAAGTTGGGTGTACTCTCTTCCACATGAATAAGCAATAAACCTCTCTGAAGTTACACCAGAAAGTTGTTAAACTTGATAGATGAATCTTTCCAAATTGCTCTGTCGCATACTGTATATGGCTACAAAGGAGCATGGGTGGCTTAGAGTGAAAAAGAGAAGCATTGCTGAGACTGCAACAATTTAAGCATTTTTGTTTAAACACTTGCATTCTGCTTTGCATTAAAGGGGCAGTTTGAACAAAGGAGTGATTCATCACATTGCTTTTTCTTACATGAAGCTGCTCTTTCTTCTGTCTAAACTTCATTGTTAGAACTGTTGCATTATTACCATTTCTCCTGTAAATGTATTTGCCACTCTAACAGCAGGTCTTGGAGTTGAATCAATTTGGGTTTGGTAGGCAGAAACATTGCAAATGAAAGCTCTTCAGCTGAAAACCTTCTATCTATCTAGCACACCGCCTAAGTGTAAGTGAAAGACCTGCAAGATGTCTCCTACCTTTCCAGCAGCATCTGATTTGAAGATCTATAGATCAGCTCCATTTTGGTTTGTAGACACGCTGACCTGGAAAAAGCTCTCCTTGTGAAAGTTACAATACTTGAGAGACAACGTGAAGATTCCTTCAGGCTTATTTTAATCTAGGCTGTCTGCAGCCACTTGAACCACTACTCCCCATTGATAATAAACAGAAGTGAAGACGTAAAGATCTTTGACTCAGAAAGTATCCCCAAGGAAAAGTAGAAGTTCTTAAAATTTCAGAAACTCCGATTGCTTTTATATTTAATTTTCCATGAGATTGTTCCTCCAAATTTCTAATTTACTTCAGCAAAATCAGAGACAGCCTGCATCATTTTGATTTCATGAGATTGTTATCCCCGGACACCACACTCATGCAAATTTCAGATCAGTTTTGTTTTCATTAGTGAAAAGCATCAACATGAATCACATAAATGGGATCATACAGGAACTTCTTTTCTATTCAAAATATTTTGTACATGTTAAGAAACGCCGATTGTAGAATGATTTCACTCAAACTTCTCACCATATGTTCATGTAAAAGCTATAAACAACAGCCTTAAAATGGCATCCTAAAGCCTGGGAGTTTAAATCATTGAAGAGAGCAAATTCCTTGTACTTACAAATCCTGTAGATGGTGTGAGAGCGAACCTTCCTTTCTTGGGCAGGATGTTTACACGGTGAATTTTCTTTGTACGAGTCTTCACTCTATTCTTGCAAAACCAAAATCAAAAATGATCCTTATAAGTCAATCTGAACCCTGTATTAAATTAAATGTAAAGCCTGGTTTAGAAATGAACAATGAAAATCAGGAAACAAAGATTAAACAGATGGGTTGAACTTTCCTAAACCACTTCCCGCCCCCCTTCCCCCAATTCTTTGAAAACTGAAGTAATATTTGAGGCAAAACAGGCATTTGACAGCATCTGTCATCCAGAAGCTCTGTAGCAGTTGTGCTGCTTCTTTGGTCTTGTTTTGAATTTCTCTGTCAATTTGAGTCCCAAGGAGCGATGCTCACAAGCTGAGAAGGCAAGGACAGTGTCGGATGCAACAAAGGAGAAAAGATCTATCAGCTTGCTACGTCATCACAAATATCAGTGTCCCAAAAAGCTTCTTCCTTTATGAAAAAGTGTCCAGTTTGGTGAAAAACACAAGAAATCTTATTTATCTTTCATATGCAAAATGTAAAGTATGTTATACAATAATACGCATAAGCATTTATAGAAACACTGAGATGTATTACATATGCACGCACTCATCTTCAAAAGAGAAAAAACTACAGGTACTTTAAGGGTATTTGAAAAGTAGAAATGCTTGGCCAAGAGGCTTTAAAGGAACTCTTGGACAAGTAGGCAGAAGAAAAAATACGTCGATTTTGCAACAAGCACTGAAAAAGAAGCTGCTGGTTAGCAGCCTGCCTAACCTAATGAATGGTTTGGTCCTTCCTTCCTCCATCCCAAGCATGAAAGCTGCTATCCACACCCCAATCTTGATCTTAACTACTGAATGCAATAGCGAGAGCTTTCTGACACTGGACTAGGCCCAGCAGCAGCCAGGCTTGATCCTGTGGGCCTGCACCAGCCCAAAGCCAGCCTTCACTTCCCCAGGACAGAAGGCCCTTCAAATGCAGCTGTTAAGGTATGTGTGAAATATCTGAAGCTCTTAATAAGACAGATCCTCTCCTTTGGAAAAAGTAGAAATTTTGCCTCAATGAAGCAGTAGAGGGTTTGGTTTTGTACAGCCAGCAATAAGGAAGAATCATAGTTTCTGCTATCAGGAAGTTTGATACATTCGTTTTTCTAAGGGAAAAGAACATACAGTTGAAAGGAGAGCAGAGAGGGTCATTTATTGTCCTTTTTTTATTTTAATGGCTAAACATTGTAATGCTAGCTAAATAGAAATTCTTGTCTGTTAATAGGTTCCTTTAGTTTGTAATAAATAGGAATGCTAATGACTAAAATTTGGTATTTGGTATGCATTAGCTTTTGTGAGTCTTTTCTTTACAGGCTTCATTGACATTCAATATGGCAAGCTTCCTTTGAAACATATTTATAAAATAACTACAGTATAATTAAACCAACAAAGCCATCTTTTAAGTAAGCTTAATAGCTCAGGTTTTCACTCTAAATTTTTTATTTTAAGGAGGAAAAATAGTTATGCTTCAATTCTACTGTATGTTTCATTTGGCATCTAATATTTGCTTTCCATTTACAATCTGTGCATATCTAATTCTTGACAACTGTGATTATTAATGTGTGCATGAAAAACATGCTTCGTGGAATCTTCCACAAGAATATTTTTGTTAATGAGAACTGAAACATATCTTGACAAAGACAATATATGTAATATATATATGTATATATACACATATTTTAATAGCTAATGGTGGTGTAGTTAATACACAAAAATGGATTAATAGATATGGCAGGTAATAATCGAAGTGGCTGCTGTTTAATAAATGTAACTAAAAATATTTTAATGATATAAAAGCAATAGGTAAATAAAAGCAATTACATTTAATTTTGCTTTCAGCTTGTGAGCATTTTCTGTGAGCTTTAATAGAGGGGAGAGCTTGCGCAGAAGGCTAATGGTAGAGTCAGCATTAGCATTATTCATTAGGGTTTCTAAGTAGTACTTATTCTGAGGTATTTCTCTGGAAGACTGAAATGTTGTCGGTAAGGGTACTTGGATCCTGATAACCCTAATTCATAACAATATCCCCCTCATTCAGAAAATTGAAGTTTACAGAGTCCTCAGCAGTTTGGAAATCTTTATACTATTTAGAACCACGGTCGTGTTTACTAAGGACAAGCTAAAAAGTGATAGCTCACATTATACTAAGTGGAACCTCATAACTGTTTCTTAAACTCTGTCCTCTACAGGCATAATAATATTGAGACCCCATTTACGGTGTGGTGAATAAAAACAGTTGACATCATTGTTATAATCTTTATTTAAAACTGTTACCAAGGTTACAAATTACCATCACTGTGTGCAACAGGTCCCTCTGAAGCAGTATCATTACAGATGAACTGTAATGTGTAGGATTATAATAAAAGGCATGAGGGATTATGCGCAAGCAAACATGCTAGAAATAACACAAATACAGCTACATTATACCGTGCATTGCATTGCAAAAACCTCTTTTTTCAATGCCGAAATACACAATGTGGCTTTTTGTTTAATTCGGGCATTTAGAGAGATGTTAACCGTATCCTGAAGTGGCTTTATAAATGTCAGGGAGCAGAGGGGGTAGGGTTTATCTCGACCCGTGAAACCGAAATGTTCTCACACCGTCTCCACTCATAGCGGGGCACCTAGTTTACAGGAAAATACGTCTCCATTGTGTGAAGCAGGACACGGAGTCAGCGCCTGCACGACCCAGAGCCAGGGCCCGCAGCCCGAGCACGGGGGCTGAGGCCAAGGCCTCCCCCACCTCCAAATCGGGGTCTCACCCGCAATGGCAGGGCTGTCACAGGGAAAGGGGAAGGGCAGGTGACCTTTAGCTGGCCAAGGCGGCTGGCCACCCCCGGACAGCACCTCCGTCCCCCGCTAAATCACTCTACCCCGCCCTCAACCTAATGACATAAATCCGGGATCTTAAAGTCTTTGCGACTGATCGTACTCGCTCATTTATAAATAATGATCCCCATATAGATGCATAACAACATACCAGAAGTGTTTGGGGAGAAATCCGATTAAAGTCTATAGCTTCCCCCCCCCCTCCCGGAGCAAAAGTCTTGCCACATGTCAGCCGCCGCGGCTGGCCCAGGCTGCGGGGTTAACGGGAAGGAAAGGCTCCAGACGAGCCGCTATCCCCGGGCGGCAGGTTGGAGCTGTCACGGAACGGCTCGCCCTGCCGGGGTGCTGCCCGATGCCCCCCATGCTAGCCCGGCCTGGGGGGCTCATCGGGGCTGGGGGGGAGCCGCTGCCCCGGTTGGAGCGTGAACTCTGTCGTCAGGACCGGTTCCCCCCCAGGCGCCAGAATCCCAGTGCAAGGAGCGAGGAGCCCGCCCCACTCCGCATGGACCGGCCCGGCCCGGAGTGGCTGTGACGCAGAAATGTGTTTTCCTTTCCTTTCGGGCGATTTAGGGAAACTATAAAAACAAACATCGGGCCGTTTCATGAAACCGGTGGAGAAAGCTCCGAAGGGAAAGAGAGCGGGGCACATCCTTTTAGAGGAAGGACAAGGGTTCTCTGAGGAGGGAAAACAAAAGATGACAGTGGTGGCTGTAACCCCACCATGAACCAGGGACCTCCTGGCCACGCTCTGGGACCTAACCTCCCCGGACTTCCCATTACCTCTCCATGACACTTCACTAACACTCACACAATGGCCAACTGAGCAGTTTAAGTAAAGATATTTTAACCTGAACTAAACATTGTCTCCAGACAATAGGATGCAAAGCAACATCTGGTACCACACATAAACAACGCTGTGCAACAGCATATGCTCGACGTCTGGAAGTTTATGTCAACGCTAAGCAGTCGAGGAGGCTGTCGCGGCTCGGCATGAAATCTTCATAAATGGCTGTTTATGGCACTTACGAGGCAAGCATCTAGGACCCTTCCTCCCAGGGCATCCTCTTCAGCTTGAGATTGCCCGGCAAGACACCTTCGGACCCCACCCGTGCCCCCTCCCTCCGGCCTTTGAAGCAAACCACCAGCGAGAAATGCCATGGGGAGAGGCTGTGAGCCGGCCCAGGGACAGAACCAGGCTACCCCTTCCCGCTGCAGCTCCCGCGGGCGCGGTGCGGCTGCCTGCGCCGGTGGAAGTGGCCGGCACTGAATGGCCAACTTCATGGAAGCGCTCTTTAAAGTGGAGGCTCTAGGCTAATGAAACAACGGGAGGTGACTATTGCAAACAGCTGTTCCTCATACATATTTCATTATACAATCAGATAATGCGTCTTACCACCTTCTCAATTATTCACAGATAAACATTTTCAAGACGTTTTGACATCTGTCTTAGGGCCTGCTATTAATTTAGTAATCATTGCGGTTAAAAATGTATGGGGACTGCAAAACCTCTGATTTCACTTACGAGGACAACTTCCGTAACAGCTCGCCCTAAGCAGCGCATCAGGTCAAAGAAAGACCCCGCGATGGAGGGGGGGGGGGAGGGAGCACAACGTCCCCGTCCTGCAGCCCCTGGGGGATACGGGGTGGCACCTTTCCTCCCAAGGGAGACAGAAAACCTCCCAGAAAAGTCGCGTCCGTTCCTTCCGTCCTGCTTTTGGCATGAGCGCTCCCGTTCCTCTCCGCAGGCAAAGGGCTCTCACCGTTGCCTCAGGCCGCCCCGCAGGAGGACTGCTGTCTGGCCGGTGCTGCTGGCCGCCTGCTCCCCCCGCATCCAGCCCCGGCACCCACTTGCCCCCCTCTGCAGCGTCCTCGCCACCGCCTGGGATGTCGGAGCCCTCCCGACCGGGGCCAGCGGGGTGCAGGGGGCAGCCCTGGTGGCTTCGCTCCCTGCGAGAACAAAACCCGAGTGTCGTCTGCCGGGTAGAGGGAAGCCCTTGTCCCTCCTGAGCATCAGAAAACTTCGGATAGAAAGTTTGTTTCGCTGCTGTTTGCGCTGGCTGTAAAACCGTAAAGCGTGGGGGAGTCGCAGGGTCTTAAAACTGTGTCTTTTGTATGTTTTCCTTGGCAATAATCCCTTCTCTTAAAAAAAGGAGCACACGACTCCCCCAGAAATACAGGCGCACACCTGTCAGATGTTACACATGAACATTAAAGAGCGAGTTAAAGAAGCGAAGGGGACAATCAAACCTCGACAACTCTTTCAGACACTTTATTGATTAAACCGTTCAGCACCTCTCTCCTCCCTTCCCCAGACTACCTCTTCTAACCACAAAATTCATACGTAACCCCCCTTTGCGACCCCCTACAACTCCGGGTAAGTGGATGTAAACGCGTGCATGTTTGTAACCCGTCCTGACCCAGAAGATTTGGGTCCTAAAGCTCGCTTTTAGATCCGCTGTCTCGCCGGTAACACGGGGCTTCTAATTTGCCAGAAGCGCAGGACCCACTGCAAAACGATGGAGAAGGAGTACTTTCGGCCTGGCCCTGCTCCTCTCCCTATACCGGGGGTGGAGGTCTCCGACCCCATGCCAACCTTCACGCACAACCCCAAGCCGCTGGGGTCCCACCCGGGGCCGATGGGGAAGCCATCAGGTACCAAAGCGCTGACAGGATCCTCTCGACAAGTGCTCGGAAGCTGGTGGGTTTGCCCTAGAGCTTCAACTGGAAACCCGGTTCTGAATGTCATTTTGGTAGCACCAGATCCCCCTCGCCAAGAGCAGTGTCGACATCCGGGAGGGCTGTGGAGTGTAAAAGGCTTTCTGCCCTGCAGGTGGCAGAGAGGATTTGGGGTCAGAGGAAGAGGGGATGCTCTGTGAAACTGAAGCAAGAATTCTCAGTGCTTCCTCAAAATATTAGCCACAACTGAAGACCTGGTCTTCACTTGAACAGCAAGTGGGTTAGTGGCGAGCTCCGGGTCTCTGGTTTTGATCTACCTGGAAGCCACCATTTACAAAGCCAGAAATAGGGGAAACCGGGCTGTGAAGGTGTGGAAGGGAGGCCAGACCCTCCCACCTTAGCAGCATTCAACGTGGTTGAAAGCAAAGTGTCAAAAGCCCTAGAATAAACCCAGTTCTGGAAGTTTTCTTCTGGCCTCTCTTGAATGGGTCCTGCACTCCCTCAGAGCTTCTCTGTGCCTCCTTGGCCCTTGACTTCAGTTCTCTGAGGTCCTTGTGTAGTTTCACCACTGTTCTTGCTCCAGTGTCCCCGCAGAACCGTCCTGCTCCCCGTGTATCCCTCCCCACCCCCATCTCCAAGACGTCCTTCGCCCTATTGATCAGGGCTATAGCCAAACAGAGCGAAAAGATGAGAATCACATTCGACAGATGCTGCTCACTCGTGAATAACAGGTTCAGCACATACAATATCTCTCGCCATTATCCCGTAAGTTAATATTGAGTAGCAATAGCTGTCTAAATATCAAAATCTATTTACAGGGGATGCAGAGCCATGACCTCCCCATCTGACCTTCAGGAACTGCAGGCTGGAAAACAGGGCAAATGGGGAGAGGGAAAAAAAGAGAGGAAAAGCCCAGGATTGCAATGGAGATTTGTGCGTGGCGGAGCCGGGCTGGGCTGCCTTTGTTCCGAAATCCTAAGGGGGACTTGAACCTTTACGACGGTCACGGCCCTGCGGCCCCGGGGAGGAGAGGCTACGTCCCTGCCGCGATGCCTCGTCCGCTTGGGCCCATCTGCAAAAGTTTTTGGCGCTTTTTATTTCTTTTATCTACAAAAGAAAAAGGACGGGGAAAGAAAAACCAGCGCCGTTGACTAAGCAGCAGGTCTCGGGGAGAGCTGGAGAAGCGGAAGCACAGCAGAGTGCAGACCTCCAGCTTGGGAAGTCATTTAGCACAAGGGAGATGGAGGGGTATTTTCTTATTTTGCTTCTCGCAGCTTTCCCAGCTCCAACGAGAGGTACACGGGGGAAATGGAGCTTGAGGGGGCTTCCCTTCCCGGCCACCAGCAGGATGGGGAAGTTGGGCGGTCCCGGGCGCTGCCCGTAGCTCTGGAGACCCCGGCAAGGCGAGGGGGAGGCCGTGGACCACGGGTTCCCGGGGATCGCCCTCAGCACACCCCCTTCCTGCCGGGTAGGGTGGAAGAGGATGCTCTGCAGGGTCTCAGAGCTGGGATCAATGTTACAAAGAGCATCCCCTCGGGGGGGAAAGTGGAAACGAGAGGTGAGGGGAAGAATCCCAAAGTACTTTTTGTTTTATTGAAGCCGTCGAGAGCTCGTACAATCTGAACTACCAACTGCATAAAACTTGACCAACTGTGAAACAGCCCTCCCCCCGCCGCAGCCCCCGGCATTAATATGGCGCCTGCGAACCAAAGGAGCGCTTTCCTCGATGTTTAGCAGCCGAAATGTGCTCCCTGAAGGTCACACCAGGCGACGCGTCTGCCGGCTGCCACATAGGGCAGGGCCATGGGCAGCTCCCGCAGCCCCCGGCACAGCCCCAGAGCCCCCGCCCCGGCCGCCATCCCGCCGGCGACAACAGAGCGGCGAGGAGCACTGGGAAGGCTCCCGCAGCCAGATGTGTTGGCTTGGCTTCACACACACATACTTTATGTTTCCCTGTGTATAAGGGAATTGCACTCAACTTCCCTTCCTATCTTTATGTGTATATTTACATGTATATATATAAAAGCCCACCAAACTCCAGCAGCGGGTGCGCCAAGGAAGTAATTCCTTGTGTCTGAAAATTAAAGGGCTCTCATCTCCTATGTGACCCTGTTAAGAGACAGGAACACTGCTCGCAGGTACTTTAAAGCACCGGTCTCAGCTGGGTTGGAGGTTGGAGCTCCTGTTCTTCCGAAAGAGAAGTGTAGTTCGGGAGGCAAACGCTGTCCACAGGACCGTGCGCTTGTCTCCCTTTCCTCCGGCTAAGTGCACCTATCAAGGGAAGAGAGAGACTAAGGGCTTCTAACCGCGCTGCTTAAAGTTTCGCTGCTTTCTCCCACCGGGGGCGAAGGAAGGAACAAGCTTCTCTGTCTGCCCGAATAAAACGAGAAAGGTGATTAAAAAAATAACAACAAAAAAAAAAAATTAAAAAAAATAATTAACATTTGCCCTCATTGAGGAAAGTACCGGGAAAAAAATCCCCCCCAAACTAGACCTAACACACTTGATAATAATCTCCTTTTAAATCTTGGGTCGCGCTACTACCTCAAGCTCTGTGACATTACATTCCAAAGAAAATAGACTGGGTATTAGATGAGGAATCTCCTTTTCCTAATGAATATTTACCCTGAGGTCATTACATTCGTAATGGTCCTCGCTTAACTTACCTTGCTCCCCTCTTTCACTGCTAGAGAGTGGGATTTCAATCACAATGCCCTCTATTTTAAAGTGCCGTGTACCATTTAATGGCCGGGTGCGGGCAAGGTTAGAATATTCCTGACTCCATGCAACATATAAGATGGATACATTTAAGACTTTTAACTTTTTGTTGCAATGACACGCTGTATTTTTATGAGATCCCTATTATGCAGACAGAACCATTGTGCTGTAGCTGCCTCATAGTTGCCGGATCGTTTCTATCAGATGAAAGATTTTGAATAGTTTTCTTTCAACAATGCATCCTTTTGGTCTTGATACAAAGAACGTAGGCATGGTATACACTTAAACAGCTCTGTCACAGAGCAAGATTAAATAGAGTATATATCGAATCCTGTCTGCAGTATAATACGCACAGGGAACAGAACGGAGCTCCTTCCGCCGCTGAGGGAGCCCATTAAGGTCTGATGTCCTGGGAGCATCCCCCGGATTTCCCTTATCTGTGATACTCTCTAAGCTGTTAAAAATCTCTACAGGCAGACTTTAAAATCGGCTGTTTCTCACAAAAAGACCGACTTTGATAAGGGAGTCTTTTAACCAAATCTACTGCTGCCGCTCCGGTGAAGGGGCAGACGATGCTTTCTGCATCCAGTGACCCACCACCCTGACGCGGTGTGCCGGGGCAGCCTGGCCATCTCCCCCGCCTGTTCCCAAGCAGGCTGCTTTCCCCTTTCCCCAAGAGAGGCCCCGTTTACCACATCTCCTGGTGTTTCCCCCGGGCCGGGCGAGGGGTTTAGGGGAGGCTCTGTTCCCGAAGCACACACCACCTCCCCCCCGCGCTTTCTGAAGCGACTTGACCAAAGTGCGCGTGCTGAGCCCAACTTTCCGCTCCCCCTCTGCCCAGCTTTGTGCTCTCCCTGATTGAGTCCCCATATTAAGCTCGAGATCCTTTCTAAGCAACTGCTAAGAAGTCAAGAGCATCCTTGCTTGCTTTCTCTCCGTGGCCTTTCATGCCCTCAATTTGTTATTCTACTGACACTTTTCTTAAAGTTAGCGCCCAGCGCTGAAACATTAGCAACAAAAGCCCCAGCAAATCTCTCCATCCTCACCGCTAAATCCTCTAATGGGTCAGTGCGTGTCGAATTTTTATTTGATTTCCAATAATCTCCAGCACTTCAATATTAAACCTTCCTCAGCCCAGCGCCTCACCTATGGGCTATTTTGCAGCTTCGCTTGGGAAAGTGGAGACGCTCAGATTTCCTTCCACGTGCACCCACTAATTTATAAATGAGTGTATACAGCTGTCTTCGTGTATATCTCTACCTCTATATCAGCAGTGACGCTTTAATTTTGTGTCAAAATAACATATCCTGTCACTCCAAGCCAAAAGTATATTTATCAAATGAAATAGTACCTCAAGCTGCATCTTCTTTATCAAACCTTCATTCCTGGTTACCCGATTGTTACATATCTTTTCATTTCTTTTCCTATTTTAAAATATGTATTAGAGTAATTGTTACTTGGAGGTCTTTTATGTTTCTATAGCTCCTTTGATTCATATCTTTTCCTTTCTTTTAATCTTGTTACGCGAAATTATATACACATTTCTCAGGAAATCCAAGGAGCATAACTTTGTTAAATAAAAACCTCCTAATCGCGGAGTTCTGCAGCAAACCAGGGTTGGTTTGTGGGTTCTTTAAGTACACGTTCCTGACCCATGTTGTTTGAATTAAGATCCCTAAATCTTCTTCACTTCATTACGCTGATTTTGTGAAATGATTCTTCAGCTCTCTGATTTAAATAAGTTTTAGTGTGACCCAAGAATGAACATTATCCTCTAACCTGAGGTCAAGTGAAGGGTGATTTACATGACAAAGAATAATACCCATTTTGTCCAATATGAAACAACTTCACCTTCGGCATCATTAAGAAGAATTTAGCACTTTCAGAGCTTTGGGCGTTGGGGGGGTGGTGTGGTGTGGTAAATAGTTGGCTATGTATAGCGCAATTTCCCTTTTATAAATCACAATACAAAGGCCAGCTTCTTGTGCTCTTGAATTTCGGCATTATTTTTATAGCCTTAAGTAGAGCGAATTTGCACCTGCTGGCATTTAAACTTTAACATATTAGCTGGGGAGGACTTATCTGAGCAGCGCACTGCCTCGAAACAAATTAGCTATCTTCATTAAAGTAAGGCAGGGAGAAAGGGGGGGGGGGGGGGGGGGGGATATTT